>MJUU01001410.1:37497-47901 GCA_002080025.1 Modiolus philippinarum
TTTTTTTGACAACCATAAACGAAGATCTCATTGAGAGGGGTATTTTTGCTTCACAATGTTTTCATAATTTTTTTATCGTTTCCGAGATATCGCCATAAGAAATTTTCAAATGGCGGACGAATTTTTTTTTACCAACCGTAAATGAAGATCTTAAAGAGAGGAG
The DNA here is from genome assembly GCA_002080025.1 of Modiolus philippinarum. Taxonomy (NCBI): domain Eukaryota; kingdom Metazoa; phylum Mollusca; class Bivalvia; order Mytilida; family Modiolidae; genus Modiolus; species Modiolus philippinarum. Next base: position 37,661 of record MJUU01001410.1, read on the forward strand.
TGTTTTTGCAACACAAGGTTTTCATAAATTTTTATCGTTTCTGAGATATTGCGATAACAAATTTTCGATTAGCCGCCATTTTGAAAATGGCGGACGAAAGTGTTTTTGTTTGACCAACCATAAATGAAGATTTTAATGAAAGTAGTATTTTTGCTTCACAATGTTTTCATAAATTTTTTATCGTTTGGTAGATATTAGGATAACAAAATTATGAATGGCGGCCATTTTGAAAATGGCGGATGAAAAAAATGTTTCACCACAGATTTGTAATCAGGGCCATGAAGGCTACCCCGAAACCAAATTTTATCAAAATCGGATAACTTTAAGAAATTTGCATATTAAGGGGTCCAAAACGCGTAACCGGGGTCGCGACTTAATTTTTTTTTCTCAACGAAACATCCTGAGGATGAATGCAACATTTTTACCACATTAGAATTTAAAAATTTCAACAATTTTAATTTTAACAAAATTTCAAATAGCCGATATTTTGAAAATGGCGGACGAAAAAAAAAAATTGTTTGCCCTCAATTTAAGACCATAAAAGCTACCTGGAAAACAAATTTCATCGAAATCCGATAACTTTGAGAAATTTGCATATTTAGGGGTCAAAAATGCGTAACCGCGGTCGCGACCCTAAAAAAAAAAATTTTTTGCATGATAATTCATCCTGAGGATGAATGGAACATTTTCCCCACATCAGATTTTTGATATCGGTTACGGTTTATGAGGAGATCTGATAACAAGATAAACCGTGTTCGGAGAGATAACTCTGTTACTAAAAATAGAATCGGTTCAAAGGGTGACCTGAGTCGAGCCCGGCCAATGTTGTGAAATGTACAAAGTTTTATTACGATTGGTGAAAGCACTTTGCCAACATTGATGCAAGAGGAAAAAAAAGAATAATAATTAAAAGGTCAATTGTTCAGAGAACAATTGCAAGGTCTTTCCCAGTCAATATTATGTTTTATGTCATGTTTTGTTACGTTACATGTTTAAAATCATCTTGATGAGACACACATTGTCTCCAATATATTAGAGCAGCCATTTCTAATCGTTTTATAGATTTTACGATAAAAAACAACAAAAATTTGGCTGTGACCTTGACTGATGACCTTAATGACTTTTTACCTTGGGATCAAATTGAAGGTCTCTTCTTACGGATTAATTTGATATGTTACATGACCATACTATCTGTAAAGGTTAAAAGTTATATCCAAAAAAACTATTTCCGAAACGCGTCAAGGGCAATAACTCTTTGGGGAGTCATCAAAGAGCTTCGGTCCAATTGAAACAAATGTAGCCCTTGACATGATGAACATTTTTGCTGATATAATTTTCCAGCCATCTATTATAGTTTCCGAGTTTATATGCTAACAACGTCAAAGGTCAAGGTCAAAAGTCACCGATGGCCTTCAACCTTGTACTCAAATTGATGGTTTTTTCATACTGATTACTTTAAGCATATATGTTTACTATATTATCTGTAAGCGTTTTAAAGTTATTCGCAAGAAATCGATTTACGGAAACGCGTCAAGGGCTATAACTCAAAAACGGTTCATCGCATAGTTTTAGTCTATTGAATCAAATGTAGATCTTAATGAGAGGAACATTTTTGCAATATAATGTTTTCATAAATTTTTTACCGTTCCCGAGATATCGCGATAACAAAATTTCGAAGGCGGCCACTTTGAACAAATGGCGGCCAAAAAATTTTGTTGACCCTTTTTTGTAATCAGGGCTATGCATGCTACCCGGAAACTAAATTTCATTAAAATCAGATAACTTTGAGAAATTTGCATATTTAGGGGTCAAAAACGAGTAACCGGGGTCGAGACCCAATTTTTTTTGCATGACAAATCATCCTGAGGATGAGTCCAACATTTTCCCCAACTCGGTTTTTTGATATCGGTTACCTGCTAACAAGATAAACCGTATTTGGGGAGATAACTCTGTTACTAAAAATAGAATTGGTTCACAGCGTGACCTGAGTAGAGCTACGCCAGTGGTTGTTTAGTCTACCAAGTTTGGTTATTATTGGGGTATAAGCAGTTCGACAACATTGATGGCAGAAGAAAAAAAAAGAACAATAATAATAATAATAATAATTAAAAGGAGAATCGTTCAGAGAACAATTGCAAGGTGATTCCCAGTCAATGTTATGTTTTATGTTATGTTTTGTTATGTCAAATGTTAAAGGTTATCTTAATGAGATGCGCATTGTCTCCAATATATTAGAGTAACCATTTCCCATCGTTTTTAAGATTTAAAGATAAAAAAACCCAAAAATTCGGCTATGACCTTAACTGATGACCTTGATGACCTTTGATCTTTGGATCAAATTGAAGGTCTCTCTTTGCTGATTAATTTGATAGTTACATGACCATACTATCTGTAAAGGTTAAAAGTAATACGCAAAAACCTATTTCCGAAACGCGTCAAGGGCAATAACTGTCTAGGGAGTCATCTAAAAGCTTCAGTCCAAATGAGACAAATGTAGCCCTTGACATAATTAACATTAATTTTTCACCTATCTATTACAGTTTCCGAGTTAGTCTGCTAACAAGGTCAAAGGTCAAGGTCAAAGGTCACCGATGACCTTCAACCTGGTACTCAAATTGAAGCTCTCTTCACACTGATCACTTAAAATATAATGTTTACTATATTATCTGTAAGCGTTTAAAAGTTATTCGCAAAAGACTGATTTACGGAAACGTGTCAAGGGCTATAACTCAAAAACCGTTCGTCGCACTGTTTTCTTTCTTTGAATGAAATGAAGATCTCAATGAGGAGAACATTTTGGCAATATAATGTTTTCATAATTTTTTTATCGTTTCGGAGATATCGCGATAACAACATTTCAAAGGCCGGCCATTTTGAAAATGGCGGACAAAAATTTTGTGTGATCCAGATTTGTAATCAGGGCCATCAAAGCTACCTGGAAACCAAATTTTATTAGAATCCGACCACATTTAAAAATTTGCATAATTAGGCGTCAAAAATGCGTAACCGGAGTCGCCACCCAAAAATTTTTTTTTCATGATAAATCATCCTGAAGATGAATGAAACATTTTCCCCACCCCAGATTTTTTATATCGGTTACAGTTTCTGAGTCTATCTGCTGACAACAAAAACAGTGGTTGGGGAGATAACTCTGTTACTAAAAATAGATTTCGTGCGAAAGAGAGTTTCCAACTTCCAAGTTTTGTAATGATACGTCAGAAGGTTTTCGTTACAGAAGCCTTACGGAAGAACAAGAATAATAATAATAATCAGAAGAATTACTATAAGGTCTTTCCTCTGAAAAGGAAAGATCTTAATAATCAAACGAAATACAATAAGGTCTTTCCACTGTAGTGGGAAAGGCCTTAATAATAACTAGTATGTCACTTGTTCGAAGAACAATTGCTAGGTCCTTCCCTGATGTTGTGTCAAAATGTTCTACTTATTGACTCATGGATAAAACCGATATTCTAAGCTAAATATGTACATTTATTGATTCCTTAACATGAAATACGATTTTTGGCTATGACCTCTACCTTTGACCTTGAACTGATTATGAACTTCATGTCTTATTGAACATTTTTTTCTATAGAATATATGTTTGTATCTTCAATGGTATTTGAGCTATAGGCAAAAACCCCAAATTCGGATATAAAAAATCGATTTTTGGTTCATAGACCCAAAACAGTTGGTCCAATCATTTCGGTCCCATTTAACAAATGTAGATCTCAACAAGACATACATTTTGTCCATTACATTTAATCAGCTATCTTTTATGGTTTCCGAGTTAATCCAACAACAAGGTCTGAGGTCAAAGTTCAAAGTGACTAATGACTTTTGACCTTGGTATTTTTAGATGTAACACATATCACCTAAGATAAACGGAAAAGGTTCCAGGCTTCTATCTCTTACCGTTTTCGAGAAAAAAGTACTCATAGATGTGACAACATTTTGCGGGGGCATAACTCATGAATGGTCCATCGTAGAGTTTTGGTCCAAATGTAACGACAGTCATTACGTAACAACCATTTTTGCCATTACACATCTTCAGCCATCTCTAATGGTTTCTGAGTTTATTCCATAACAAGCTTTTTCGGACTTTGGGCGAAAATTCGTAAACGAAAAAGGATTTTCGACCGGTCCCTATTTCTTATCAACTAAACATGGTCCAGATCATTATCCTGAAGTTTCAAAAGGATATGTTCAGCCGTTTTTGTGAAAATGAGGCAGAAAAGAAAAAAAAAACTATTAATAATCAAACGAAATACAGAAAGGTCTTTCCCTTGGAAAGGAGAAAGACCTTAATAATAATCGGAAGAATTATAGTAAGGTCTTTCACATGTGGTGAAAGACCTTAATAATCTCAAGCGGAAATTGATGAAAATGATGTGTATCTGTTCTATAACTGGTTTTATACTGTTGACCTTGTTTTTGATGGTCATGGTAAAAAATTATGACGTCCAAATTTTTTTTTATCTTTTGATAGAATACATCTTAAATAGAAGCAAAGTATGATGTTATAAATCAATACCTGTGACCTTGAACTTTTACCTTGACCTTCTAAATCAAAGTCAAACCACTTTTTGCTGATTTTTTAAAGAATGACTTTAAGAAATTGCGAAAAAACTTAAATTTTTTCGATGACCTTGACCTTTGACCTTACTGACCTTTGACCTTGGGCTTCAAATTGAAGGACCTTCTAATTGATTAATTTGATATGTTACTTGACCATACTATCTATCTGGTTTAAAAATTGCATGTAAAGAGCCACTTTCTGAAACGCGTGAAGGGCAATAACTCTCCGGGGAGTCATTGTACAGCTTCGGTCCAATGAAACAAATGTAGCCTTGATATGTTGAACATTTTTGCTGCTATACTTTTTCAGCCATCTATTTTGTTTTACGAGTTTATCCACTAACAAGGTCAAAGGTCACGGTCAAAGGTCACCGATTACCTACAACCTGATACTCAAATTGAAGGTCTCTTCACACTGATCCCTTTAGATATAATGTTTACTATATTATCTGTAAGTGTTTAAACGTTATTCGCAAAAACCTGTTTTACCAAAATACGTGAAGGGCTTTAACTCAAAAACGGTTCATGGCAGAGTTTCAGGCCTATTGAATCAAATAGAGATATCAATGAGAGGAATATTTTTGTAATATAATGTTTTCATGGTTTTTTTGCATGACAAATCATTCTGAGGATGAATGCAACAGTTTCCCCACCTCACAATTTTGATGTAGGTTACGGTTTCTAAGGAGATCTGCTAACAAAATAAACCGTGCTTGGGGAGATAACTCCATTACTAAAAATAGCTCAATACGCTTGCGTCGGTTTTGAGGTCCCGCAGCAATTTCGACTTATTACACTAAGTATTGAATAGATATGTCGCGTAGTTTTGAGGCTTGAGTGCATTACCCGAGAACTTTAAAATGTGAAAATTTAACTATCGAGATGTGAGAAAATATAGTAATAAACCGGAAAACAATGTTAGAGATTGTTTCTCTAATTTCTACTCAATTTATTTGAAGTAAATCGATCCCCGTAGTCTCCAGTCTCAAGTATGTCGCCAGTTTGTTGCTATCATCGTTGCTATGTGTATCATTGCGCCATTTATTGAAAGGGGTGTTTTTGATAAAAATAACATATTATCAATAAATTTAGTTATTTTAGTCATACAAATGCAAAAACCGTTTCGCAAGACATGATGCAGGTGTTAATTTCATCAACATCCGGTTGCACTATTTCTAGAAACTGACACGATACATTTACATGATTGACCAATCGCCAACTGAGATATTAAATAATACACATGTTGATTATCATTCCGATAACCAACTAGTCAATAGGTGTTTATATTTGCTAAAAATTAAAGAAGACCTTAATAATAATAATAACAAATACAATAAGGTCTTTCCACTGTAGTGGGAAAGACCTTAATAATCGGAAGAATTACAGTAAGTCTTTCATAGTGGTGAAAGACCTTAATAATAATAAGAATTATAAGAATTGCAATAAGGTCTTTACGACCGAGTCGTGAAAGACCTTAATATTCGGAAGAATTACAGGAAGGTCTTTCACACTGAGGTGAAAGACCTCAAATAATAATAATAATAATAATCAGAAGAATTACAATAAGGTCTTTCCCCGGAAGGGGAAAAACCTTCATTAAACAGTCAGTTGTTCAGAGAACAATTGCAAGGTCTTTCACCAGTTTTTACCATCATTACATGTTCAAGTTTGATTTTGTTGTCTATTTTGGTAAAAAATGTGATATAAACACAAGTTCTGACTTTTATTAGTCTTTTGCTCAACGGTTGCTAAGGACTTTTTCGAAAAAATGGCTTGTTGCTGAAGACATGAAAGTCACTTCCGGTTGGAAGTGTCATTTATTTCCTCTTTACAACATTACAAAACTTTTTGCCTATGGTTGCTAAGGACTTTAATGGCAAATATTTGTTGTTGCTTAGGACCATGATTTTTGACCTTGACCCCACTTTGTCGGCCATATTAAACTGAACATTGTATCTTCATTTAGTTTCGTTGTATGTTTAATAGTTTTTGAGATATAAGCAAAAAACCCTGAAATTGGACCTCGTAAAACGGTTTTTGGGCCATAGCTCCAAAATAAATGATTCAATTATTTTGGACCACAGTATCAAATGTAGACCCAAATGAAACAAGCATTTTCTCCAATACATTTGATCACCTATCTCTTACAGTGTATGTGTTAAGCGATGAGAGGGTTTCAGGTCATCGTTGACCTTGACCCGTGACCTTTGACATTGACACTTTAAGATGACCATATATAACTTAAGAACAATGGTGAAGGTTTCAGGTCTCTACAACTTTTTTGTTTGGGAGTATTAAGCATTAACAGAAACTTAAAATCTTTCAAAGGGCAATAACTCATAAAAGGAGTCGTCGAATCTCTTCGGACCAAATGTAACAAAGTTGCATCTCATGATTATGACTATTTTTCTCATATATGTTTTCAGCCATTTATTACGGTTTACGAGTGTAAGCGACAAGGCTTCGGGTCATCGGTGATCTTGACCGATGACCTTTGATCTTGACATTTTTAGATGGCCATATATGACTTATGAACAATGGTGAAGTTTTCAGGTCTCTAACACTTATCATTTTGGAGTATTTAGCATTAACGGAAACTCAAAATCTTTCAAAGGGCAATAGATCATATAAAAAGTCGTTGAATCTTTTCGGACCAAATGTAGCAAAGTTGCGTCTCGTGATTGTGAACATTTTTCTCATTACATTTGATTAGCTATCTATTACGGTTTCCGAGTTTATCTGATAACAAGGTCAAAGGTCACGGTCAAAGGTAGCCAATAACCTTCAACCTGGTACTCAGATTAAAGGTCTCTTCGCACTGATCATTTAAATATATATGTTTACTATAATATATGTAAGCGTTTAAAAGTTATTCGCAAAAAATGATTTGCCGCAACGCGTCAAGGACTATAACTCAAAAACGGTTCATCGCAGAGTTTTTGTTAATTGAATCAAATGTAGATCTCAATGAAAGGAGTATTTTTGCAATATAATGTTTTCGTAAATTTTTTTATCGGTTGTTGTTGCTAAGGAACTTTTCGAGCAATCGCGAGAACAAAATTTTCAAATGGCGGCCATTTAAAAATGGCGGATGAAAAAAAATGTTTGACCTCGGATATGTAATCAGGACCATGTAAGCTACCTGAAAACCAAATTTGGTGGAAATCCGATTACTTTGAGAAATTTGCATATTTAGGGGTCAAAAACGCGTAACCGGGGTCGCGACCCCAATTTTTTTTTTCATGATAAATCATCCTTAGGATGTATGCAACATTTTCCACATCTCAGATTTTTTTTTATATCGGTTACGGTTTCTGAGTCTAACCGATAACAAGGTAAACCGTGTTTGGGGAGATAACTCCGTTATTAGAAATAGCTCAATATCCTTGCGTCAGTTTTGAGGTGCCAACTTATCCCACTAAGTAAGGTATGGATATGTCGTGCATGTAGTTTTGAGGCTTCGCGCGGCGGAAGAAAAAGAAAAATAATAATAGTCGGAAGAATTACAATAAGGTCTTTCACATGTGGTGATAGAATTTAATAATAATCAGAAGAAATACAGTAAGGACTTTCCCAAAGTCGGGAAAGTCCTTAACAAATGACAAACGTAAACAACGATTGGAACTTAGAACAACCGGATTTCTGCAATATGAATTTGAATAAAAGGGACAACAGGGAACACCTACAATGGCTGAAAATAATAATGCCACAATCTGATAGGGAACTACACAGGAAAAACACAAATAAGACAAAAGACAAACATAAGCAAAGATAGAAACTCGGAACAGCTGGACTTGGTACCGGCACTAGCAAAAGCCACCGGTAGAGTGGAACCGGTTAATTGGTACCCAAACCTCCCATTTATTTGTCCCGTTTTCCTTTAATTTAGTAAACTTACGAATAAAACCCAATATAGATGGACCACTAACTCCATGACCACAATCTTGAAAGATGAGAATATGACAATACGTAATTTTGAAAGATGGCCTAGATTATAGGGGGAACCACTGTTCATTTTTCTTTTTTTTTTGAATTGTGGTCTGAAAAGGATTGGAATGGATAGTGGAGTTTTCAGTTGCAACTGAAGCCAAACCAGAACACTGAATATTTGAAAAAAGTATTCTGCTACATTTTTTTCCTACAATTTCAGGCATATGTATAAACTAGATTATGAGGGGCATCATGCCAATTGTATTTGACAGGGGACTTGAAATGTTTTGATCTCAGCAATATGCATTTCCCGGATTATAAGGGGAACTTCTGCCCATTTTTTTAAATGGCGGTCTGAAATAGATTGTAATGGATAGTGGAGCTTTCAGTTGCCCTGACAGCCAAACCAGAACACTGAATCTTTGAAAAGAGTGTCCTGCTACATATTTTTCTTCATAATCATAGAAATGTGTATAAACTAGATTATAAAGGGAACTCCTGCCGAATTGTTTAGTCCACTACCGGCTTCGCCGAAGGGGACTTTTGGTATTAATTCTCTGATTGAAATAAAAGAATTGCTTAAGCCTAAATACAACTATTTGCATATCCGATACAAGCAAATAACAAGTTAGCATCTCGGCTTTCACACCTTTGGTGCGTTTTCTCATTATATGAACGTAGAATTCGAAATAATATGTGATTCTCGACAATTTCAGGAAATTTATCAAATTTGAAATGAATTATTTTTGAAATCTAATTATAAGTAATTTCTTTCCTGTAAAAACAAATTCTCAAAGTATAATTGACTAGAAAAATTTCAAAAAAATAAGTGGTCAATTGAGATCAATTATTTTGGAAAGCAAATTGGTGACAATGATTGCCCTAATCGAAACAAATCATAAAAGTATGGTTGCTAGAATCCCTAAAAATTTGAATTTGAAACTTTCGGGATACTTACCAAAATTGGAATCACATTTAGGAATTCTAAGTTTCATAATTAACCTTGACAGAGGGGGTTCGAATCCCACTGGAATCAACAAAAAAAATAATATTTAATATTAAAAAACTTAGACTTAGACTTTTGTTTGATAGAAAATACAAACCAAAGTCTAAGTCTTTTAATATTAAATATTAATTTTTTGTTGATTCCAGTGGGATTCGAACCCCCTCTGTCAAGGTACTAAGGGTTGAGAGTCTGCTACGCTAACCACTACACCACCAATTCCATGTTCAAATTTCGGTTAATTAATATATTTAACTCTCATATTACGTGTCAAAATAAATTTGCAGCTCACTCTATTTTACATCCCTTTGGTCTCCCACAGAGATGGCGTGGGCAGTGTAATCTGTCTGTAATATCTGTGCATTCGAAGAACAGCCAAATCCCTCGGTGGGAAGGCAATCTCGATATTCATTTCTCTAATTCTAACCCCGCTGGGTTCCTACGATAGACCGTTATATTTTAATTTTTAGGCCCTGCATTAGCGTAAATATTCGCAAATCCGGGGAGATGAACAAGTTTCCACGTTGACTGAATTTATAGACAGTTTATTTATTCATTTAACTAACAGTCTGCATTCCCTTTTACTTTGTTTAAGAGAATCCGTGGTACTTGTTTTGCTTTAAAATAAGAATTAGAGTGAGTACCGATGAAAACCCAAGCATCTTATTTGTGCTTCGTTTTTATGGTATGTTATGGACCGATCTATGCTGAGCACCCCATCAATATGTGGGTT
>MJUU01001411.1:14937-25053 GCA_002080025.1 Modiolus philippinarum
ATAAAAATAACCAGAACACGCAAAACATGTGTTGTATATGACATTATTGCATGAATTACACCAGAATGTGGTACTTCAACAGCCATTTGTCGGCTAAAACTCAATATTTCTCCCAAAATTGATGAAAAATGGGATTTTTCAACATTTCAGATTTGTCCGTATTTCATCGTTAAATCGCAATATATGTCAAAAGTGTAAAATATATCTGCAGATATGCCATTTAATTATCCTAAGCAATACATAAATTGTCTTTAAACATCCTTTAAACAAGGAGTGTTATATGTGACTCTAAATACCGATAATCTTACCCCTACCCCAACAAATTTTCCCTGAAATTGGTGATTTTTGGTCTATGTTCGCATAACAATAACCAGAACATGCAAAATGTCTGTTGTATATGACAATGTTGCATCAATTACATCATGATTTGGTATTTTAACAGCCATTGGTCGGCTACAACTCAATATTTCTCCCCAAATTGATGAAAAATGGGAATTTTCAACATTTCAGATTTGTCCATAGTTCACTGTCAAATCGCAATATCTATCAAATCTATAGAATAGATCTGCAGATATGCCAATTAATTGTTCTAAGCAATACATTAGTTGTCTGAAAACATAGTTTAGAAAAACAAGGAGTGTTATATGTGACTCTAAATACCGAAAATTGTGGCCCTACCCGACCAAATTTTCCCTGAAATTGGTGTTTTTTGGTCTATGTTCGCATACAAATAACCAGAACATGCAAAATGTCTGTCGTATATTACAATGTTGAATGCATTACATCATTATTTGGTATTTTAACACCATTGGTCAACTAAAACTCAATATTTCTCCGCAAATTGATCAAAAATGGGAATTTTCAGTATTTCAGATTTGACTTTAGTTAACTGTTAAATCGCAATATGTATCAAATCTATGGAATATATCTGCAGATATGCCAATGTATTGTTCTAAGCGATACATTAGATGTCTTCAAACATTTTTTAGAAAAACAAGGGGTGTTGAATGTGACTCTAGATACCAAAAATCTTACCCCTACCCCAACACATTTCCCCAAAATTGTCAATATTTTTTCTATGTTGGGATAAAAATAACCACCACACGCAAATTCTGCGTTGCATATAACAAAGTTGCATGAATACTATCATGATTTGGTGTTTCAAATCCCAGTTGTTAGCTTAAACTCAATATTTTGTCCAAAATTGATAAAAAATGGAAATTTTTAGCATTTCAGATTTGTCCAAAATTCACTTTTAAATCGCTATATGTGGCAAATCTGGAGGATTTATCTGCAGATATGCCAATTCATTGTCTTAACCGATATATATGTTATTTAAAAACACTGTTTAGAAAAATAAGGAGTGTTCAATTTGTCTCTAAATACTAAAAATCTTACCCCTACCCCAACAAAATTAAACTTAAAAATCTCCAAAATATGACCGTCTGTACATATAAATGAACAAAGCATACTAATGTTTTACTTTCCTTGCAAAAGATGCATTTGATACATCATAATATGAATTTGACATCAAAATATGGGTAAAATTGAATATTTTGGACGATTATCGTGAAAAATGGGAATTTTCAGTATTTCAAAAATTTCCGAAATTCAAAGTTAAATGGCTGAATAACTGCCCATAAACCGGGCGCATGATCTTATTTTTGATAAATGGGAGGCTATGTGTGTTTTGGGGTTTGACAATGATATGTTATTGGACCTTTATACAATGTTAAAAGCTTTTCAAGCTGAATAAAATGAAATAGATTGTGTTGAATATGTGTGGTAAGGGGTAATATGTTTGTAATTTATGAAACTGTAGTTAGTCTAAAAGGCTTAAAAGCATACTTTCTAAATGCTTAGATATGATGTTACGATATTTAATCAACATTTTCAAGTTATATATCAATTTCATGAAGTATTGACATCTCAAAGTCAAAACAGCAGAAATTCTGAAAAACGGAAATTTCCACTTTTCATACAATTTCGCACAGAAAAGTCGAAATCAGACCTTTTGAAAAGTTTCAATCTACTTAAATGATCTTCTGCATGTCAGTTGTAGTGAAATACACGCTATAATTCCCATTGAACTTTATCTTTTTATCATTAAGAGCCTGAATATTTCAAATTTTCTCTTATTTTGTAGGGGGAGGGGTGCTAATTTTGACTTTTATGAACCTATAATATATCTGTAACTAAAATTTTTGCATATAATTTGTTGCTAACATATCATAAATAATTATTGCATCGGCAATTATTAAATATATATTCAGATTTTTACGATCCTTAAGTCAAAAAGTCGAAATTGTGAAAAATCTAAAATTCCGAAAAAATCCATTTTTCAAAAATTTTATAACGAAAATCAAAATTTTATGGAGTTTAATGGTTTTATTTTCCAACATTGTATCACAACTGATAAGTTAGGCATAAAAACTAGATCAAATGACGAGGGTTGTTCATCTGAAAGGAATTGAAAACCTAAAATCAACATTTTCGCAATTTTTTGCAGGGGTAGGGGTAGATTTTTTGTATCCCCAGAAAATAAAATTGGCGAGAAGTACCCAAACTTGTGTTCATTGTAAAGCACATTAAATTAGCTTTAATTTGATACCAAATTTCATTACATATTACTTATCTGTAAAAAGTTATGTAGCTTAAAAGATGAAACTTATGTTAAAACGAAAATACATTAATTTTTCGGGTGTACTATAAAAGTGGCCCTATAATGTCTATGCGTGCAGGTTATGTTCATGTTAACATGTTTTATTTTGAAGAGGGGACATAGAAGGAGTGAAAAAAAACCGGTCTGGTTCGGAAGTGTGTGTGTGGGGGGGGGGGGGGGTGCACGGAAAGTGTTTCCAGCCAACGGACTATAAGCGGTTACTTGTTGCCATCCCTAATGAAAAGCGAAATTTCCCACAATAGCCCGAATTTTTAATCTCAGCTCATGTTTCCTGCAGCAATCTCGTTTTGTTTCAGAAATATGTTAAAAAACATTCTGAATTATAAACTAACAAAATTACAAAACACAGCAAATACATACAAAGCTCAGTATATTATGTATGTAATGAGTGTCTGCAGTTAGAAACTGAATCCAAGTTCCCTATTCCCTACATGTATTCGTCATTTACTTATTCCCTATTCCCTATTCGCAATTTACCTATTCCTTATTTCTTTTCCCTATTGTCATTTACAAAACAGTATCTTTCATTTAAACTCCTATCACCATAAACACAATTGAGCCAATATTCCGTTTAACTTAGCAAGAATAATATGTATTATCGTATCGGATGAAAAAACTCGTGAAGGTCCACGAGGGTATTCACCAGCACAATAGTCAAGACTTGTCTTACACGAACAATTTACCTTGCTTTTTATCGAAATTTACTTTTTTTATCAAAATGCAAACCACTTAGAATACTCAGGCTTTATTCTGTGTATGACACTCGGTTGATGTCCTTGGTTCTGGATTTCGGCCTCTTATTTTGGATATTTTTGGTAATTAGTACTTCTTTTGTTAGTACTTTTTGATTATGGCTTTCCATATTTTTTTATTCTAATGCTGCTGATGAGAGGTTACTCCTTGAAACACGTGTACAGCATAACGAAATTTACTGTTTTTATGCAACTTGGGTATTAATGTATTTTGTTAGACAAGTTCGGTTCATTGTTTGGTTTACCTTTGAATGTTTATTGCTTAGAATAACAAAATCAGCTGTCAGACACCATATTTGAATGATTTAAGTTAGTCAATCATGAGAGTCAGACCCTCAGGTGAATTATAGCCTATTCCTGGTTGTATCAGAAAGACAACCATAATTTGTAAGCATATTTTGCTTCATGGAAATATATTTTCAAATATCAGAAATCAATGATGGCGTTTATTTTAAAGCAGTCAAGATTACTTAATCATGAACCAAAGGTATTTTAAGCAATATAAAAATAGCATTACATATCAGGAAAGCTAAATTCTATCTTATTTAGCAAGCTTCAAACAAAATATGAATGTTAAAAAATGGAAAACAGGAAACACCTACAATGGCTGAAAATTATAATTACATGCAATAATTTGCAAGGGAACTACACAAGAAAAACACGTATAAGACAAAAGACAAACGCAGACAAAGATAGGAAAACTTTATTCAATATAAAAACTGCATAAAATTGTGACTGACAGACCGACAAACAGGCACCTTTATCACTATACATTGTTGATATTAATAACTCGGGAGATATTAGTATTTTTCACCTTCCGGTAAAACTACGAAATGGACTATAATCTCTTCATAGAGGAGTGAATTTAGCCTTGGACATGTTGGACATTTAACTACATGCATCAATACACATCCTTATGCTTATCTTACTTATAGGTAGAAAGTTGGCCAACTTTGAAGAAACATGGTTACTTAAAACGGTTGTAATGGTCTTTTAAATTTTTGAGGCTATAGTTCATTTGTTGTTATAAAAAGCAAGGATTTCTAATATAATTAACAAGAATTATTCTTGATGGACTTTAATGATATGATTAAGGCACATAATCTTTTGCTAGACAACGCTTAGTCTGTCAGTTGATTTTTTTTATAACTTTGTCTGCCGGGTTTTATATTAAGAAGAAAAAGAAAAAGTGTCAACACTTTACATTTCAATCCTGTCAAATCTTCCGGGAAATTAAATCCGTGTAATAATATACAATTATGATAAAATAATTTACAGCATTGCATTTGATATTACAGTAAGCTGTTCGTTCTCTTTTCTCTCTTTAAAAGTAATGCATATGGAAAGCCGTTGTGGAATTTATTCGCTATTTATTGATATCTATAAATGAATTATGAATATTACTAAATGACCTATAGATATCTATCAATCACTTTTAAATATCAATAAATCATTTATAGATATTAATAAATAGTGCGAATTATTAATATCTATAATTCATTTTTAATAATTGAAATCTATAAATCGACACTAATTATAGATATCTATAATTCATTTTTGAATATCTATAATTATATTCTCCATAATTCGATTTATTAATATCTTTAATTCAAATTTTCATAATTCGATTTATTATTCTAATATGGGAACAATGGAAACCATGACGACTAGCCATATGAAAATCTCCAATAACATAATGAGTGACTTCACAACAGTCTTTACGCTGAAATTGACGACGTCACAATACGTTTTGTGCACAAAAACGTCAGTAAATCTGAAGTAATGGCCGTCGTTACCGTGTACACTATAGGTCCGCTCAAATCATGAAATGTCATATTAGAATCTCCGCTACGCTACGCTCTGGGTAAAATATTAACGAAAATAATGGCCACCCATATGTAAATCTCCAACAAACCACCGGCGCCCATGAATTATTTCTTAAATATCTTTAATTCAAATCTCCATAATTCGGTTTATTGATACATGTATCTATAATTCAAATCTCCATAAATCGCTACTGTGACACTGGTTAGTAATTTTATAAATTATTGTATACTGAATGAATAGTTCAGCTGACTCGGATTATTTTTTAATATCTATAATTCAATTCTAATATCCATAAATCGCCTATGTGACACTGATCAGTGTTTGCAAAGAAAAAACGTATATTATATAATAAGAGGTTACTCCTTGAAACAAGTGTACAGCATAACAAATTTTACTGTTCATGATGCATCATTAAACCTGGTTTAACCCACCATTTTATTTATAAAATGCACGTTCCAAGTTGGGAATATGACGGCTTGCAAAAAATGTTCTGTGTTGGATTGTGATTTCCTGATTCAGTCGAATGTTATACGAATTTTCCTTACTGGTCTCTCCCTTTGATCGATTGGACTTTTGCTGTCACTTTTATTTATGCAACTTTGGTATTTTTGTATTTTTAAACCATTGGACCGATGCCACTGCTGGTGGATCAGAGGTCCCCGGGGGTATTCACCAGTCCAATAGTCAGACTTGTCTGACACGAAAATTTACCTTGCGTTTATAGAAATTTACTGTCTTTATCAAAATTCTAACCCCTTAAAAATACTACGGCTTCATTCCGTGTATGGCACTCGGTAGATGTCTTTAGTACTGGAATTTGCTTCCTATTTCGGTATTTTTGGTATTGAGTACTTCTTTACGGACTATTTTTTGGATTATTACTTTCCATATTATTTGATTCTAATGCTGACGATGAGAAGTAACTTCTTGAAACACGTGTACAGCATAGCAAATTTTACTGTTCATGATGCAACTTTGGTATTTTTGTATTTTCAATTGCCTCGACTTTTTAAATATCCATAAAGCGCCTCCGAGACACTGATTATTACCTGTATTACCTTAAACGCATAAAAGACAAAGAATTCAATAATTATATATGTTACAATAGGCGTTTTCAGAAATAAAATTGTGGGGGCAGCCATCTTGTTCCATTCGGAACACCAAAATCCGACACAGGTAGACAGATTTGACCCGACTCGGGCTTTATCGATTACTTCATTATTGAATGGTACCGCCTAGGTATGGTAATTAAATTGTTAATAACCTGTTCATTCAACAAGTAAGACGCATGTTAATAGAGTCATTGGAAAGATAAAAGATAAGAGAATGGCAATAAATAAGTTTCAAGGCAGCTATTTAATATTTATGTGTAGTGATACGCTTTTGAAAATGTGCAATTTGTAGGTACCGTAGGTACCTTATTCACGGGATATGCAATAAATAAAATATAAATACGTATCAGTTTATGCTTTTTGCCTAAGATTACATAAAATTAAAGAAATATATTTTTAACGTTGTTGTTTATTTATTTTTTTCCGACATTGGAATACACATAAAGATCGATTATAATATTGTGCACATTATTTGGAGTAAATCTATAAAATTTGAGGAAATGAAAATTATTTGTAATAAACTTTAAGAAATATTTAAATTTGAGAAACCATTTTCCGTTATTTTTTTTTTAATATTTTCGTTTGTAATCTAATTCCAAATGCACACTATCTTTCAGAATGATACTTCATTACCAGATTATGAATGAAATTTTTTTTAGGAATGAGTAAAAAGATCATTGTGAATCTAAAAAAAATCGGGAAAAAATATGAGTAAAAAGATCGTTGTGAATCTAAAAAAATCGGGAAAAAAAAATAAATAAGGGATACTTTCTCTGTAAAATATGTGTATTCTGTCTGTCACATTTTCAAAAACAAAGGGAAGTAAGTAGCGCGTCATTCCGATTTTTTTTACTCTAGCAATGCCTTTGATTGATGGTTTGCATTCAGTTGATTTACTGAATGAACTTTTTTATATGGGATTTGAGTGAAGTTGGATCGTTTGAAAA
Source organism: Modiolus philippinarum (assembly GCA_002080025.1). Classification (NCBI taxonomy): domain Eukaryota; kingdom Metazoa; phylum Mollusca; class Bivalvia; order Mytilida; family Modiolidae; genus Modiolus; species Modiolus philippinarum. Next base: position 22,259 of record MJUU01001411.1, read on the forward strand.
TTGAAAAATAATCACAAGTCAAATCATAGTCTATTTCTCTACAGATATTTCAAAGACTAAATTTTATTTTGATTATTTACTGTTCCGCTAGTTCATTTCTTTACAAGTTTCATTATTTGTTACAAACGTTGTAAGAGTAATTCGAAATAGAGTGTCCTACATCAGCTTCGAATGCTTTAGGTGTATTGCATAATGTGCATTTCTCATAAATTATTAAGCCTGGTCGCATTTTCTTTTTAAAATGGGAGCTCACCATCGGCTTTAAATATGGACATTGTATTTCCGTTCAGTCAGTGATGTGTATTGCATAATGTGTTATATTTAACTTGAACGAATAACTAAATATCTGAAAAGGAGGCTCCCCGAAAGGTTTAAAATGTTAGCGACAACAGGAAACCATTGGAGGCGGAAGAAGAGCTCTACTAGTAACGATAACTCTATTCTTATTTCTGTGATAGAGGAAACACACGTGGTCATCGTCCACTGTACAGGAAAAAAGTTTTTTGTTCTAAGGTAAGGAAGCGATGAAATATTAAAATAGTGAGTTGACAAAATTATTTAAACATCAAATGTTCGTTTAGAATAACACAATTTTTGAAAACAAATAATGTAAAAGTGAATTTTAGCGATAAAAATACTGGTTTTCAATGTCAAGGTCGAAAGGGACAAGATTAATTTGCAAATTTCGTTTTCAAAAGTTGGATACGTGTTATTCCTTTTTAAGATAACAATAAAAATAGTTTTTTAATATCGGTAGTGAAAGGGTTAGAGTGAAAAACGTGTAAATTTCAACAAATAAGGATTTTTCTAGAAAGCCTATTTTGATTATCTCCCTTGCGAAATAGTCCATTCCCGAAAAAAAAATATACATATTGCTATATACAACGTAATTGCTGAAAAGTACGGAAGCGTATTAGTGCCACGTTTACACATTTTATTTTTTTAATTTTTATACTTTAATCTGTAAAATTTACACTTTTTTCTGTAAAATTTACACTTTTTTCTGTAAAATTTACACTTTAATCTGTAAAATTTACACTTTTTTCTGTAAAATTTACACTTTTTTCTGTAAAATTTACACTTTTTTTCTGTAAAATTTACACTTTTTTCTGTAAAATTTACACTTTAATCTGTAAAATTTACACCTTTTTCTGTAAAATTTACACTTTATTCATACTTAATTTCATTTCGTTAAAGCGAGATACGATGTCGTTATTACGAGATACTTAAGTTGTTATTACTTGATACTACATCATTAAAAGTAGATAATATGTGATAAACGGAAACTTTATATGTATTTGCACATATCATATACCATTGCAGTATTGCAGTAATGGAAAAGAGGATATACGCTATATCTCTTTCCCTTTCAAGGAACTTGACTGTGGGATAGTGTGTCTTAAATTAATATAATCTATTTACCATACAAAAATAAATAACTCATATCTATATATATATACATTGCATACAATGTTAATTTAAAGGTATATATAACCCCCATCGGTTTTTTAATGCTCCTCATTATATTTACTCTAGCTTTGGACGATTTAAAAACTTCGAATCGTTTTTGCAAATGCTCTTTCATTCGAATGCAACTTTAGTTTTCTGACCTGGCTCTATTTTCTATTGTATTTATGTTTAAACTATTTGTAAAGTATAGTTTGCCCTTTATTGGTGGTCAATCGGGCAAAATTAGAATTTTTAAATAAAACTCTAAACGAATGAAAAAATACAACAAGATAAATATGTAAGTTTGAAAAGACAAATTTGAAATATTTAAGCCAAATTAGTGAAAAAAGACAAAAGTTTTGCTCGATTTTCCGCCCATAAACCCTCTTCCAACTCAACGTTTGGTTCCAGGATTTTACTATGTATATCAATTTTTCAATTACTGTTTATAAAAGTGTTTCTTAGTTTCAACATCTGCAAAAAGGTGTTTACTGTTTTGTTCCGAAATTGACCGATTTTAAAAAAACTTTTGCATGAGTACTAGTCAAAATTTTAATATGACAAAAATAGTAGACAGGAAATGAGAGTACTGCTACAAGACTATTTACCATGCAGAAATCCTGCATAGTCTGACCCCAGATTTGGGCTCCCGGGATGCAAATGGGTCTTGAGTGAGTCGGGGATGCCGAAAAGTGCAGGGAGGCAAGATATCTGGGGCTTGGAGGGTCTTTTCCGATGGGGAAATACCTCGTCGGAAAAGATTATTTTCATGCGTACAAATGTAATTTTTAGTGAATTATCTCCGCTGATTTTTGGAAAAATGGCATTTTTTTCAATTCATTCGCACCAGTGACTAAGGAAAGGAGAAAAAACCTTACAGATGTCCTAAAATATGCTTCTGATGAGATTTAAATAATTTTCGCCGGGGTCCGAAGATATGCAGGGAAAAAATTTGCAAAATTATTTTCGCGATATGCAAATTTTCCCCACATTCTCCAAGCAATTACTGGAAGTAGATAATGTAAATGCCGGTCGAAAATCATATCTAATAATACTATGCACAAGCTTGGTGATCGAGGAAAATTACCATCCCACCTTTAAAGCTTTAAAAATTTGAATAGTATAAATAAAATCATGCCATCCTAGTTAATCATGGATCGCTTCGAAGATTCCGTCTGCGAAGATAGCAGACCAACCTCATCACCCGAAAATAAAAAATTCTGCAATACTCCATTGAAAAGGAAGAAAGGGCAACTTTGCAAGGGAAAACCGGGGAAAGATGGACTTTACTGGAGGCATACCCAGCGGCAAGACGACGCCGATCAGCCGATAGGAGGGAAATTTCG
>MJUU01001413.1:9375-28629 GCA_002080025.1 Modiolus philippinarum
TTGTATGGTCCCATTTTGTAATTTTTTCATGAAGTCACGTTCGTAACAGAAAAGAAAAAGATCTGCAATGAGAGGTGCACAGTTAGTACCCATGGGAATTCCAATGACCTGTTGATAAACAATGTTGCCAAAACGAACAAAAATGTTGTCAAGCAAAAGATTAAGTGCTTTAATCGTATCATCACACGTCCAGGAGGAATGATTGTTGTAAGTGATATTAGAAAAGAATCCTTGCGTTTTGTTACAACAAATAAACTGCAGTCCAGAAAATTTAAAAGACCATTTAATCAATTGTCCCAATTTAGATTTTATCAGATTATGCGGAAGTGTTGTATAAAGTGTAGAAAAATCATAACTGTCGATAGATGAAACTGGTTTTTGTATTGATTGCAATTTATCTAAAACTTCAATAGAGTTTTTTACACTCCAAAAGTAATTGACACCAGAGTTTTGATAAGTTTTTTCACAATATTTTATAATTAAGTCCTTTATACAAGAAAGTGCACTGGTTAAATGGATGGACAAGTTAGTAGTAGTACAATTACTCGATGCCGAAATAAAACGTTTATTTTATACTGCAATTAATTTAAAAGTTCATATTTTTTAAGAATATGAATGAAATATGCAAAATGTACATTTCTTGTGATTTGCTATAGTAAAATATATAGGTATGCGAACAAATATTGTTGGATTTAGAGTATGGCTTTACTTGATCTTACTATATTCAAAGAGCGTCACCGCTTGATATACATACTAATTAATCAATGAGGGATATGGAGTAAATACACATTAGACAAAGTCTCTACAAATACATGGTAAAAGCAAGTACCGGCAATGGGACAACGCCTTTATTGTTGCTCTTCATCTTGAAGTCACCATGAGGAGTTCAACAATGAGTTTTGCTAACACCTCACAGTAAGTTCAAGACGGCTCCTATAGCACCGGTTTGAGTGGTATGTATGCAACATACAATTTATCAAAAACAAATATAATGCAATAAACTTATATGAAGTCTGGGAATCCAGTTTATTGTTGCTTGGTCGGTGAAGGTGATATATTGCGTTTTGGTTTCGACCTCCAATCTTACCAGTCGAATTGCGGCACTTTTAAATATGCTGTGGTGTTTTGCAAGTTGATACTTTATCTTCCGTGTGGTATAGTTATTGCCTGATCGCAATAAGTCATGATAAAGTCAGCGTTAAAGGGAAAATTCACATAATTTTGAATAAGACCTTAATTTACTCTAAGTAACATTGTGAAAATGTTGACCAGGTTTTAAGTAAAAATTCGCACGGGTTTAGTAGAAAAACGATATTTTTTATTCATTTCTACTAGAAATTTTAGCTGAGTGACGTCACCTGGCTAGATCTCGGTCATTTTAAAAAACAATCATACCACTGTTTTTATCGTTCTTTAAAGTGTTCGAGTGAGATCATTAAATAACTAATTACTGCAGAAAAAACAAGGACAAGCGTGTAACCCTTTGTTTAAATCTTATTGTTTCTTTAAACATAACTTCTTCGTAGAATAACTAAATTCCAAATTTACTGTGAAATAAAACTGGCTGTTGATGATGCAAAAAGATTCCAGAAAAGTAGATCAAAATAACAAAAAAAAAACATTTCTATTATTATCCTCAAAACAATCTAAGAAGAAATAAATTTGTGCACACACACGCGCGCGTGCTCCTGTGTCCCAGTGTAGAAAAATTAATACCTTTGTAGTGATGTAATCATCAGAGGTTAATTTACAACCAAATAAACATGATCATGTCCCTTGTCAAATTTTACCTGTGTCATGCCCTAAAGGTAAATGTCACGGGCGTGTGCTGCACTAATTACAGGTAGAAAAGGCACACGCCTATCTTTTTTTTTAAAATCGCTACGATTTTTAATTTTTGAAATACACGATACAAAAATCTAATTTAAATTACTTCACTGATATTAAATAAATGACGGATACTGGATAAAATTTAAAAGACAGATGCAGTTCATTCAGTATTATACGTTTCTGCGAGGGCCACATACTGTAAAAAGTGTCGTTCACCGGCACAAAACTGGGATTCTGAAGAGATTATATCCGGTGTTAGAAATGTTTTTATTTCGTATAGAAGTTTGACAATATATGACAAATTAGCCTAGACCCTTTTTGTTTCTGGACTCCTTTTCAGTATAGCTGAGTCCGCTCAAACTTCGGGTTAGTTCTGTCTAGGGCAAATATGATCAATATATTAGTCCCAGCTTCTGTATAAAAAAATACGCTAAGAGGTTGATTATCGTGATGTCTTCAACATTTTACGATACAAGTGATACTTTAAAATGCTTATGTGTCATGGGTTCAAGTTGTCTGAAAAAAATATATACTTATAATGCCGAAATCGTGTATACAGACAGTTGTGGTATACTGTAAACCACAGAGATTAGCCTGTGTTCAGTATACATAAGTTAGTATTTGTACGTTAATATGCAGTTTTAAGACACTTTTTATTCGGTACTTCATAGTCTTATTTAAATGCTATTTGCATGTTTTATGTGATTCGAGCACAATACCAAGACCCTGAGCATGCAGAGTTGATGAAATTAACTTTTATAATATGATCGAGTTTATGCACTTTTTGATTGTTTCATTACTGAAATTGACTATCTATGATTTTATACATCTGTGGGTACCAACGATACCCTAAAACTTTACAGTTATATAGAAGGTAATTTATACTGTGCACGAAAATACGATAAATAAAATGCCCCTATACCAGATTTGGCTTGCAGGTTTTTTTTTTNAATAATTTGCACCAATTTTATTTTCTGCACAAAGCGAACCGTCTCCTGCATGACATAAAAATGTAGATCCAATGTAAATACAACTGAAATCAGTTTTTAGAAAAAAAAGATAGAAGTTTCTACCCTGAGTTGTATAACCAATAAGTCTAAGGTATGAGTCTCATACAAATTCAATGCATAAGGTGTTTGCGTGCGGAGTTGATTGTGTACCTGCAGGTGGTATCAACTGGGATCGTCATTTTTCCAGGTAAGATCAAGTGATTTATACAGGTAGAAGTGGTCGGATGGGTCTGACACCTGTCATCTCAATAAACAGTTAATGCACAATATGGTGTATACACGCCTGTATAGCTATGAATACTTCTTGTATATAAATCCTAATTTTACAATGTTTTCTGTTAATTTGTGAACACGGGAACTTCGTAAAAGTTCTGGATATATTATCAATTTAATGATATATTTAAAAGAAATAGCTGCAAATTTTCAGTTCTTCGTTGAATAAATTACAAATCGTTGAATTTTGTGAAAGAAATTACTTTGTATTTGGACAGATCAGAGTTTTGTACTTGCTGTTTTTTTCACGGGATAATCGAGTTTTGGTATTTTGTGGTCTTTAGGTATCACGTGACTTTTTTAAGTTGACAAGACGACAATATGGCGGTTGATGCATCGGGATCTGCTCACAATTAATTCAGTCTTGTGTAGTTATCCAAGACAATTGAACAGTATTACATATATGTATGTGCTAACTAAGATATGAGGAATAAAATATTGAATTTTTATTTTTTTGCGAATTTTCCATTTAACATCATAGCACAGTCGTGCTGACATGGAACAGTTATAGTAGAATCCGAATGGTCGTAATGAGATCGTAGTAGCATCGTACTGAGATCGCAACGCAGTCTTCTCAATTGATATCTCATAATCCCTCAACGATACTACCACGATCATGAAGACCTTACGACGACCTTTCCACGACCTCAGTACGACTCTACTTTAACCTTACTACGACCAGATTTAACCACGACCGCACCACGATTTTTTTTATCATGTTCATTGACCATCCCGACAATAAAGACCTTTCTACGATCCTAGTCCGACCTAACTACAATTGCACTGATCGGACCACGATCATAATATTTTTCTTAGTCGTAGTGCAATTATTGTCTAGTGCAATGGGTGTACTAAGAGTACTGACCAGATGCTTCCCGTGTGACTTGCATGTAGGTAACATTTTTGTAACCTGTAAGATCATTAGCAGATCCAAAGGGGTTCCGAGGGTGACTGAGTAGAAATCCCTTTTTTCTGGATTTTGTTTTTATAATTCGTGCAGAATTAAGGCACAAATCGATAAAAACTGAAAAAATCTAATGAACCTTACTTTTCTGAAATCCCATTGGAACCAACTTTTTCCGAAAAATTTCTCAGAAAAATTACTCTAAAGACACTTTCAGTATTCTTAAAAAGTGAGTTCAGCTTAACTTTCTTAATTTTGCATAGAGATATGATTCGCACAAAATATTGTCGTTTTAATTTTCATATGCTGCAACTAACTGTAATATCTTCAGATTTAGTTATATATTTATTTCATTTCAATATTTTCGTTTTTTGAAGGTTGTGCATGTACATGTAAGAGTTTGGACAGATATGATTTTTTGTTTTTGCTTTCTCTAATTTTTTTTATTTTTTTTTATTTTTTAATTTTTATTTAATTTTTTTTTTATTTTATTTATTTATTTATTATTATTTTTTGGGGGGGCTATCAACTTGAGGATACCCCTTTGAAAACATACGACCGGATTTAACAAATTTCCAACACAGTACAGACATAAACACAAATCAAATGATTTATTTTACAACCTTGCTATTTGTGTGTGGGTTAGGGGTCGTCTGTTAGTCTGGTTAGAATTCATTTATCATGAGGCCCCTTACCAATCCTCGTTTTTTTTACTTTGAACCGAGGTAAGCTACAAACGAAGAATTAACATTTTCAACATGAGCTTTTCACAATAGTAGTTATTTGAATAGTCGTAACTACTGATGCAAAATATTTTATTTTTAAATTTCCATTTGATATCTGTATTCGCATATAGATAAAGCAGGTGCTCGTTTCAGTTTCTATAAATAAACTTCACACGGACGTGATAGAAGGCACCTTTATCTGATTATTCTCGATATCATCAATCTCAGAGGATTGCTTTTCTTGTTGGCTCTTTTGTAGTTTTATAATCTCGAGTACGTATCATCAAAGTCCCACAAACAGATCTATAGCCTAGAGTTCAAGCCTTTGAAATGAAGGGAAAGACAATAGGGTGCATTCAGATAGAATTATAATTTTTCATAATCATCACCTCTGCCAAACACCCAGTTTTACACCTCTTTTGCCTCCAAGGCATTCGACATCTTTCATTTTGATTGGGAAATAGAAGTTAGAATGGATTGGGCGGGAGGCGGTCCTGAGGTTCTGTTGCATTTGGGATTACGTATATATAGTGAAACATATTCTAACAGATATTTGGTTTTCATGAAACATTGGAATTTATATTTATTTACATGTTGCTGAACAGAAGGAGCGTGTGATCCTTGGGTCTGATGTTAATAGTTTATAGTTTATCTCGTTATAAATCATACATTCAGCACATGTTTTCTTTGTTAAATCCGTGTCTCTTTCTTACTTCATTTCTCATGTCGATTTGATGTATTTCGAGCTCGAGAACCCATTCATTTCTCTGGTGACCAGACATTACCGGGCATCTTTGATGCTAATGAACACTTAAAGATGCCCTCTTGGATCATTAAGTATAATGACTTTTAATGACAGTTTAATGACATTTTTCTTCATTAAGTTGTTGGAACAACAGATTTAATGACACATTAGTTAATGAAGCGCTAATGGCGCTTTAATGACTACTTAAATTTAATAGAACGTTCGTACAACCGGCTGCAGGTATTTAAAAAAAATCTGTCTATCCTTTTGCTCCCAAGAGCCTGGAAATGGTAACGGATATAAAAAAAATTATTGCTGAATGCTATTTATATTTTGTTAGGGAGTTTCTTTAAAAATGCACCATATATTTTTTTTATATACAAATACACAAAGAATCCCCCTGGCACCTAAAACCCTAAACAAAACTAATCCTAATTTTTTCATGGGAGTTCACACTATGAGTGCCTTAGTTCTTAATGTTATCTTTTTATTTCCGTGCATTGTAGCTGTCTCACGTCCTTGTTTTGTCTTTGTTTTTATCTGTTACCGTTTCTGCCATGTCTTTGGACTTCGATTTTTGTAGTCATCGCTTCCCTTGTTCCTTCGGTATTCTACTGCCGTTGTTTCAACAGTCATACTATTTTATGATCAGTGCTATGCTACCCGACAACAACTGCTCCATATCGCTACAGCACGTAATGCGTTCGCAAGACATTTTTGATAAGCCTTGCACATCATTCGCCACCCTTTGCTTATAGCATAAATCGAGAAAAAAAATCCATGCAAGAAAGACCTAAATTATGCATCAATAATATTAAAATGGGTATTTAAACAATATTACAGTTTGGTATAAATTCGAGTTTAATCAATACAAACAGAATATTATATCCGAGTAAAAACTGTAAATCAAATTCGAAAAAGAAATCAAGGCTTATATCTTGTAATTTTTACCATTTATTCATGTTTTATTTTCAAATTTTTAAATACAATAACATAAAAGTTACAATTGCTTATTTTACTTTAAAACGACTATTTATCATTATCATCAAATTATATTGCTATACATATAATTATTTTTTATCATATTTAAACCATTTTTTTAACAGTAATTTTATATTTAGAGGATAACAAAAATTACAACATTATGGCTAATCTCTGAAAATTAGCATTGTATATAAATATATATTTAATGACAACTTGATAAATAGATAAATTTAAGTAGCGTAGCCCATGACTATATATTATAGGTGATCTGTCCCAAGAGGACAGTTAATTCCGTATCAGTTCAAGTCCTTTCCGTATTTAATTCTTTCCTTCTCAGGTTACCCATGTGCAAGAAGAATTAATGACAGTCAAAAATACTTAATTGATGTGTTAATTTATCATTTCCCACTCTCTCCTGGAAATAAATGATGCTCTACTAATGTGTACACACTTAATGTGAATGAAAACTTTTGTGAAATTTGTTGTGCACTTTGTGTAAAATCTGGATTATACTTTCAAAAAATTTAAAGAATACTTAATTTACCGGAATATGTGCAAAAAATAAGGAAAAAGACGTATCAATATATGTTTTTCTTTACTTGTAGATTGACCAACACAGAACGAATCTCGGAATAAATAAGTGGTGAAGCAATTTATTATAATGGATGCTTTTACACATTGGATTTAAACACGAAACCCGAAGATAAAAGAAAAATAGTGAAAAGGAATATAATATTCATACAACGATGTGGATGTCACCATGTGTAAAATGTACTATACACAAAATGCAACATTAGTTATTTAGTCAGCATTTAAAAGATTCCTCTCTCTTTTAAATTAATATTTAAGTATACGCAATTAACATATATAACATTACCAACTTTCAAATGTTGTGTGTATATAGATACTGCAAAAGGTTTAATTTTCGCGTGGTTTAAATTTCATGACCTACATATATTCCAGATGTTTTATTTGTAAAAATTTCAATTACGTTTTTTACGTTTGTAATGAAAAAAAAAATTACGCAAGGTAGTTTTTCGCAAAAATGAACTTATCGCGAAAAATTAACGAAAATAAAATTTCCCCTTTGTAAGTATATCTAAGTCAGAATTTGCTTTATTTTGATATAATAGCTTGTGTTGCACACGCAGTATTGCTTTAGTTTTGTGTGTGGAACATTTTCCATATGTGAGACGTTGCTGTACCATTTTGAGAAAGTTAGCTGAACGTCTGAGCAACATCAGGACGACTTTTATTGGATTAATGTAGCGTTTGTAAAATGATGATTAAAAGTTGCAAAAACTTTTTAAATAAATGTTGTAACAACATTTAGAAAACCATCCACCTTTATATAAGATAACTTGATAATATTTTACAGAGTTGCTACGACCAAAGAGTTACATATAGTATATCCTTCCAGATCAAGTGGATTAAGATAGTTCTCCAGTTCAAGATAGTTAAATTTGTGATATTCAATATGCGAGCTTTAGCGAGCATGTTAATATAAGAAATTTAACTATAGAGAATGGAGAAATATCGTAATCCATGAGCAAACGGAAGGATATTCTTTCTCCAATGACTTTTACTGTGTTTCACATAAAGAACTTATAGGGCAACATATCAAATTCTTCGGTAAATGATGGTTTACAGTGGGAGACGACATGACCCATGTGAGATCGATGCACGTAACCTCATCTCACATCGGTAAAAAACCAACCAGACGTGTTGATTTTTGTGATAAAACAATCGTAACCATGACTTAACGTCAAAAAACACCTGACGTCACAATATAAAGAATACTCAAATGGCGACAACGTTGTTCAAACAGTAAAGGTTTCCAGACGTTTCATTTCGCTTTTTAAGGAAGAAATAGGTAAACTTGCATCAGATCAAAATTAAAGACTGGGATATCTTTCACTCGTGTAAGAAATTCTACTTCTTTTCCTCTCGTTCCGCTACGCTCCACTCGAGAAAAGACGAAATTTCTTACACTTGTGAAAGATATCCAGATCTTTAATATGACCTTATGCAAGATCCTATTAATCTTTGGGAAATATTACCCCATAAATTGTTAAATGTTTCTAGGGATAATATTGCCCCATCCAATATTCGGTGTTATATCAATCTTAGTGTAATATTACCTTATCCAATGTTTAGTTCTATATGAATCAAAATTTTGGGGTAATATTACCCCATGCCATTTTCGTGTTATACAAATCAAAATCTTGGGGGTAATATTACCCCATGCCATGTTCCGTGTTATACAATTTAAAATCTTGGGGTAATATTACCCCATCCAATTTTCCATGTTAAGTCAATCGAGATCATGGGATAGTATTATATCCCATCCTTTGTTCAACATCATATCAGTCAATATCTTGGGGTAATATTACCCCATGCCATGCAAATCAAAATTTTGGGAAAACATCCCTTCCTGTGTTCAATATATCAGTCAAAATATAACAAAATCTTGGGGTAATATTACCCCATAATCTTAACTTTATGTTGTTACTCTTGCTTTAACGTCAATTAACATACATAAATTGAGTCATTATGGTCTGTTTATAATTTAAAACCTATAAAAAGGACACTGTAGATTTTCCCTTTTTATTTTGGATTCCATTATAAGTGTTTTTTTTTTACAAAAATTGTTCATTTTCATGGAATTTTGAACAAAATGATGTGTTAAAGGAAAGTTTTGTACTGAACAGTGCATTTGTTATGACTTAAATACAGATTTCTTAGTGATCTTTTGTTAAAATTTTTCATTTTAATGGAATTTTTAACAAAATAATGTGTGAAAGGAAAGTTTCCAACTGACCGGTGTATATGTATTGACTAAATTGAAGATTCATTAGTAATTTTTTATCACATTTTTTTCATTCTCATGGAATTTTTAACAAAATAAAGTGTAAAAAGAAAGTTTCGCACTGACCGGTGTATATGTAATGACTAAAATGAAGATTCTTAAGTAATTTTTGATCACATTTTTTCATTTTCATGGAATTTTTAACAAAATAATGAATAAAAGGAAAGTTTCACACTGACCGATGTATATGTAATGACTATAGATCAGTAATTTTTGTCACATTTTTTCATTTTCATGGAATTTTTTACATGATAAATGGGTAAAAGGAAAGTTTCACACTGACCGGTGTATATGTTATGTGTAAAATGAACATTCATAAGTAATTTTTATCACATTTTTTAATTATCATGCAATTTTAAACAAAATAATGTGTAAAAAGAAAGTTTCGCACTGACCGGTGTATATGTAATGACTAAAATGAAGATTCATTAGTAATTTTTTATCACATATTTTCATTTTCATGGAATTTTTAACAAAAGAATGTGTAAAATGAAAGTTTTGCACTGACCGGTGTATACGTAATGACTAAAATGAACATTCATAAGTAATTTTTATCCCATTTTTTAATTTTCATGGAATTTCTAACAAAATAAAGTGTAAAAGGAAAGTTTTGCACTGACTGGTGTATACGTAATGATTAAAATAAAGATTTATAAGTAATTTTTTTAACATATTTTTTTCATTTTCATCGAATTTTTAACAAAACAATGTGTCAAAGGAAAGTTTCGCACTGACCGATGTAAATGTTATGAGTAAAATGAACATTCATAAGTAATTTTTTATCACATTTTTTAATTTTCATGGAATTTTCAACAAAATAATGTGTAAAAGGAAAGTTTTGCACTGAACTCTGCATATGTAATGACTAAAATGAAGATTCATAAGTAATTTTTAATCACATTTTTTCATTTCATGGAATTTTTAACAAAATAATGTGTAAAAGAAAAGTTTTGCACTGACCGGTGTATCTGTAATAACTAAAATGAAGATTCATTTGTAATTTTTTATCACATTTTTTTTCCATTTTCATGGAATGTTGAATATGCGTTATGTGTAAAAGGAAAGTTTTGCACTGACCGGTGTCTATGTAATGACTAAAATGAACATTCATAAGTAATTTTTATCACATTTTTTAATTTTCATGGAATTTTTTTACAAAATAATGTGTCAAAGGAGAGTTTTGCACTGACCGGTGTGTATGTTATGAGTAAAATGAACATTCATAAGTAATTCTTATCACATTTTTTCATTTTTTCATGGAATTTTTAACAAAATAATGTGTCAAAGAAAAGTTTTGGACTGACTGGTGTATATGTTATAAGCAAAATGAACATTCATAAGTAATTTTTTGTCACATTTTTTTGATTTTCATGGAATTTCTAACAAAATAATGTGTAAAAGGAAAGTTTCACACTGACCGGTGTATATGTAATGACTAAATATTATTAATTTTGTCACATTTTTTCATTTTCATGGAATTTTTAACCTGATTAAAACATGACCGGTGTATATGTTATGTGTAAAATAAACATTCATAAGTAATTTTTATCACATTTTTTCATTTTTCATGGAATTTTAAACAAAATAATGTGTAAAAGGAAAGTTTCGCACTGACCGGTGTATATGTTATGACTAATATGAAGATTCATTAGTAATTTTTTATCCCATTTTTTCATTTTCACGAAATTTTTAACAAAATAATGTGTCAATGGGAAAGTTTTGCACTGACCGGTGTATATGTAATGACTAAAATCTTTAAATGAAGATTCATAAGTAATTTTTTATCACATGTTTTTATTTCATGGGATTTTTAACAAATAAATGTGTAAAAGGAAAGTTTCGCACTGACCAGCGTATATGTAATGAATAAAATGAAGATTCTTAGGTAATTTTTTATCACCTTTTCATGGGATTTTGAGCAAAATAATTTGTAAAGGGAAAGTTTCCCTGAGAATAGTCCATTTGCGATGACAAAAATGTCATTATTGATTATTCGATTAAAATTGATCAATATTTTTTTTATCATTTTCATCATTTTCGTGGAGTTCTTAACAAAATAAAGGAAATTTAACTATTGATTTTCAATTTATATATTCTTTTTATGGCCAAGTCACTGTACATGTTAATTTTGTATAAAACCTTTATCACGATTGAATTCGTTTCGTTTCATTGGAAAATTTCAATTATCTATTAATCTATTGATTATTTTGCATATCATTAAATGACGAGTCCTCTCTCGTCAATTGACGACTTGTATTCGTCAAATGACGAGTACCTGGGCGTGAACTGTTATGGACGTGAATCGATTCGTCCCGTCCCGTCACGTCACGTTCCCGTCAGCGATCCGTTCACGTCCCGTCAGCAATCCGTTTCTCGTTCGTCAAACGGTAAGGGCTACGTTGCACAGTACTGTAACCCTTTTGGATGTCATCATTGACTTGAGACATGTCAATCAAATATTATAAAGCAGCGATGACACTTCTATGCTCTATCAATATGGGATTTAACGGAGCGCAAGAGTTAATATTGCACGTAATATAATCCCTTTTTCAATAATCTATGATATTATTTTATTGTTCCGTTAAACCCCATTTGAACCAAGGGAAGTGCCATAATTGTATATCATTTTTTTATTTTGATACAGACTTCAATAAACCTAGTTCATGAGACAAACTTGTTATATATTATATTCAATATTGTAATGTGGTTCCTTTTGAAATGGCATACAAAAATTTAACGATATCATCTCTATTTTAATAGTTGTAATAATTTCTACAGTCTTTGCTAAAACGCATTTCGTCATAACCATAAATCTGTGTCAGTAATGTTTTAATAAAAAGCAAACAAAAAAAAATAATCAAATTTTACTAAATAAAAGCAAATAACATGTAGAATGATAATAATAAATTGAATTATTTTCAAAACAAAAGTATTTTGATTGACAATGGTTACAACTTATTCCAGCTACAACTTACAAAACAAAATATTGTCGGATAATATTTTGAGTTATTTTTATGGCATCGCTACGTAAAAAACTGTAAATATTACATTATATATCATTTTTCACAAATGTAACTGTATTGGTTGTAACACTTTCGATCATACCATGTGTATTGGGCAATATGATTCATTACAGCACAGTTTTCGTCGCCGCCAGTATTGTCTGGTTCTAAACTCCCAGAAAAGTCCCATTTGGTATACATAAACGTAGAGTTATCAGAAATCCAAAGCCAATGTCCTTCGTCAGCAGAGTCAGTCCCACCTATCCAAGTGACACCAAAAGTATAGCCTGCAAGGAAAGTCATAATTTGTAAAATAATGTGCCAGAAAAATTAAACCATATCGCTCGCAAGAACTTATTATGTCAACAGTTTTCAATTAACAAGCAATGAAGGGATATGGAGTAAAAGCAAATGAGACAAATCTCCACAAATACGTGGGAAAACTAAGCAATGGAACAACGCTTTTATTGTTGTTCTTCATCTTGAAGTCACCATCATCACACAATTTTACTTTACATTATACAGAAAAACAAGAAATGAATTAGTCTACATACAGCAGGACATGTCGATTAAAAAAAGACAGAAAACTACAGATAATATATACATTCTTCCGAAATGTTAATTTTCCTAAGATTTTCATACTATTCAACGAAATAATAAATCCATTATATTTCAGAACGAGCTCAAGAAGCTTGTGAGCTTTATTTTTCCAAAAGATGAGAATAAATTACACAATGTAGCATGATATGATGCAAAGGTTCCTTTCAAATTGTTGAAGTAATATAAGGAACCGTAAGCAATTTTCTTCACTACATAATTTTGAAGCTAGTATTATGTTCTTTACTGAAAAAAGCTTTTTGTTTTTTTTTACCTTTTAAAAAATGCACTATCCATTCATTTTCGCATGAATCATCAATTTTAGCTAGATTTGATCCTCTTTGTTGACAATCATTCTAAAACAAAATTAATAAATATGTATATAAGCCAATAGAAATAACGAATTAATGTATATGTTTTACATAGATATTCCAAAACAAGATAACAGTTAACACCTACAATGGACGGGAACTACGATCACATGCCACAATTTACAAGCGAACTGTATAAGAAAAAACAATAAATAATGAAAACAAGAGACCAACATAAATAACAATAGAATCTGAATTGCAATCGCAGTTGCCCATTACATCATTGCTAGAGTTATAATAATATTATTTTTTTATACGAAAACGATGAAAAAAAATATGCAAATTATGAACAAAGGCTAAATAGTATTTTTAAAGCTATTCCTATATTAATCGTTTTCCCTATTATTTAGACGCCATATGCTGGGGATTAACACTGAAGGGATATGAAGTAAACGTACATGAGACAAAGTCTTCAAAACTACCTTGTAAGAGCAAGCAATAAAACCACGCTTTGGTTGTTATTCTTCATCCAAGTCCTCATAATGTAATTACTGCTCAAAAGAAAGAAGTTCAAAACCCATGGGTATTTTCAAGACGGTTTTCATGAACGATTTGATAAATCACACATAGCGATATATGTAGCAAACTATAATTGCAGACCTTTTATTTCATTCTTGGGGACCGGACGGTCAGAATATTACTTTTGGGAAAACAATTTCTAATATATTGTTTGATTTGAGGAACTAAGATTTTTATTTTTTTAATATAAAAACTGCTTTAACACAAGGAAAAAGAAAAACGACCTGGAGCACAAGTGTCGTCAAGTTCATATTTGTTGCTTAGATTAAAGTTCAAGATCAAAGATAATTAATGCATTGTGATGCATTTCATGGCCTGTAAAGCTACACTGTATGTTCCCACATACAATGTTCATCCAATCCTGAAAATTTTGTGAGAACCGAACCGTCAGTCTAAAAAGAACAACCAAAGGACAATGGCAACGTCGGAAAAACAAGTAAACAAAGACATTACACGAGCACGGCACAGAAACGAAAATGAAGACACACACATAAAATTATACAAACATGAACAACACGGACCTAAGAAATAAAAAAATAAGAAGAAAGTGAAAGTTAAAAACAAGAACGATTAAGTTTCCATTCTTACTTGAAAATCAATAAAATAAACGAAATGTTGAATTGTAACATGCATTGTAATTTTCAAATGTCAACATCAGAACTTTATAAAATAATATAAAGATGCCAATAGCAATTGCAATATTTGCAAATTACATAATTATGAATCTTGTATTTTATTTATATTCTACACAATTGCGTATCTTTTTTTTATAAAAGAATGTAAATCTATATCATTACATATTGTTTGCAACCTTTAACCGACACAATAATTTGACATAAATTTAATTTAAGATAAGTAAATTGTTTTGATACCATCAAACTCTATCATTTGTGTGTTTTTTTTTCAGTTCAATTCTTTATTGTAAAGAAATACGCTCAGTTCTTATACTCCTTTTGCTTGAATTAACATTGAACCAAGGAATACATGCGACATATATACAAATAACGAAGTTACTGTAAATTTATATTCTTCATATGGCCATTTCGACAAAATATGTCTATTCAGTGCAGATAAAATCAAATATTTGAGATGCAGCAACCGAAAGACGTAATAAAGCTGATAGAGAACAAATTATCAAAAGGATATTTTATTGAAAGCCAAAATTAGCTAAGGACAGAGCTATGCATGAGGGATATACTCCTTAGTTATAGACAAAACTAAGATGATTTGACTTTCACTTAATCAGACGCAAACTTACATTTATACATGGTTATCGTAATTTAATAAGAATTATGTATAAGGTAAAGTTAGTTCCACTTGCAAAGCGTGTGAAAAAAATTCAAACAAATTGAATAGTAATTTAAAATTTAGTTTATTTATTGCATTTTTAGCTAGCCTTTCTATGGCCAGGGTTAACTTTTTCCAACACTTTCGGCTGTCTGTTCGTCTTAAGCTTTTCATTCAAGATATATTCCTTTGAAATAACGCTGGTTTTCGGAACAAAACTATGTCACAATGGTCTTGTAAAGGTACCGAGCAGTTCCGCAGCATATCCAAGATGAAAGCAAGCCGGAAATATGGTTTAACCTTGACATTATGAAAATCATTCATTTGTTTTCCTCATAGACTTCTAGACCGAGTAGAACTAGACTTAGACAAAATTGTCCTTATGTGGTGCCTTATACAATTGAGTCACAGGCAGGTTCGTACCTCATCCATGATGGCTGCCAGAAGGAAACATAATTTATTATTGAATACTTTCAAAAATACATTCAAAGATCTTATTTTTCAGAAAAAAACTGGTCCAATTAAATATCAATTAGACACAATGGTATTTAAATGATTCCTTCCAAATAGTTTTTCGGCATGTACGTACTTCATTCACTATGGTTGATAAATGATTTTTTTTTAATTGGACCCTACTGGAAAATACATTAAAAATGTCCAATCAGCACAAAATATAGTGACAACTGTCCTTATGTGGTGCATTCAAAAAAGATATTCGGCAGGTTATTGACTCATCTAATAGGTAAAATAATTAAACATTTGTTATTTTCGAATATACGTTAAAAGATCTTCTTTTCATAAATTACTAGTCAAATTAGAACATTTAGTGATAATAATCATAAGATGACCCCTTTTAAAAGACATATCTGGGAGGTCTTTACCTCATCTAATATGACCGCAAGTGTTGACATAGTTTAAGATTGGACCTATTGAAAAAAACATTGAAAAAAATATTATCAGAAACTACTTGTCAAAAAGAACAAAACTTGGTCACAGCGGTTCTTAGAATTCTCACTTCCTAAAGGGTATCCGACAGATCCAAACCTTATCCAAGGAGGCCACCAAATTTTCATTCAAAAATCTCCTTTCATTCAACTGGGCCTTTTAGAACTTAATTTGGTCACAAAAGACCTTTGGCAGTCTCATTGAGGATTGTATAAGGCTAGTTAAAAGATTGTCGCAAGTGGGAAACACAGTTCAACATTTGACCGTATTAAAACACAATCAATGATCTTCAAATCAGAGACCTACTTTCGGTAGTTTTTCAAGCTTCTCGTTTCTTTTTTGTTTTTTGTTTTGTTTTTTTTTTTGGTTTTTTTTTATTTGTTAAAGTCTTGTAAATAAAAAATTGAAAAGGGGAAATATAATAGATGCTTCAAGTAATGAGATTAATTTCTTGTGTAATGTATAAAAAGTTATTACTTGAAAAACGTTGGAAGAACTCCAGATAGGTCAGCTAATTGATAAGTTCGGGTCAACCGGATACGGCTCTGGCGGAAATAGGGAAAACGCGATTAAGTTTAATATTGGAACCTTTGGAAAACATACTAGTCCAATCAGAATCAAATTCAGTCACAGCGGTCATTAGCTGGTCTTTTGCAAAACAGGCATTCAGCAGGTCCTTTCCTCATTCGATGTGAAGGCCACATAAGCTCAACATTTGACCTTTTTGAAAAAAAAAATATAGGCCTCCCTCTCAGTCACCACTAGTCCAATTAGACATCCATAGCTTATTTTAGACTGGAGGTTGTCTCCTTGTAGTGTTGAGTCTGTAAAATAGATTCCCCCGTGCGAGAGATGTACATGAATGCTCTATATGCATTTCAGTTATGTTGTACTCGTTCTTGAGAGAATTTCGCATATGGATGCACAATTATTATTTCAAATTTTCGCATTTTTATTTTTTGTTATTTCAAACTGATATTCTAACCATTTGTTTCTCATGATTTTATTACGCAGAGATTTCTTACTTTTGACTCGATGAGTTCCCCGTGCGTGTTTTATTGTTGTGATCTTCTTGTCGGGCAACGGATTGCATTGATTGCAAAGAACACTTTACAAATTACTTTTTGTTTGTTGACAATTCCGCATTAAATGATAAAGTGACATGCATCCGGCATTTCTCGACATCTAGGTGCTATGGGCCGTTTTGAACTTACTATGAGGTTTGAGCTTAGCTCATTGATGAAGGCCTCCTATTCTATTTCTTTGTTTTGCCATGTATTTGCAGAGACTTCGTCTCATATGTATTTACTCCATATCCATTCATTGCTTATTGATCACAAAGTTTCATATAGGAAATTAATGGAAATGTCATTCAAACTCTTGTTATTGTTGTCTTGTACGATAACTGTATTGATTCAGTTTTTTAATGAATTTTTTTTACTTCAACTTTTCTTCATCTATGTGCTTTCGTGTGTTTAAAAATGCATTCTTGGTGGAAGAATAAATTGTATTCCGAATGATATGTTAATATATGAAAAAAAAATTCTGTATATTATTTACTTCTTGCTACCTCTGAAGATTTCATTTATGATTTTGAAACTTTGTATCAGTTGAGTAAATGATCAATTTTGCTGGAGAAGCACATTAACTTCCCTATGCAGGTGATACTTGAACAGAGGTTATTTTAATATCTGGATTGTGTGGTAGCAATCACCGAACTGAGTTAAAATTTCTGCCCTGCTTTCACGTTTCCTAAATTGTTGGAAAATACATTTCTCCTCTGTAGAGAGAATGTTGTTCTCGGCAAGTGATTGGATGAAATTCAGTTATGACGTCAAATATGTATGCCGTTTTCAGAGTTTACCATTGTGATGTCATGGAAAAAGGCGGCCTGATGACGTCATGATCAAAGAACATTTATTTCGGATCATGAGAAAAGGGGGGGGTCAAGTTTTTTTTCCAAAATCTCCTTGAAATCATTAGAGATATAAAATCCACACGCGTAGCTCATGAGAAACGACATTTCTACACTCTCGATAGTTAAATTTTCAAATATTTTTGGCAAGCCTCGCGTTTAAAATTTTGAAAATGCAACTATCTCTAGTGTGGAAATGACGTTTCTCGATCGATGGATGTTTTGGATTCTATTTGTATCTATTCTTCTTTTAAAGTTTTTCACGTAGGTATGAAGACCTTCCATGAGCTACACATGCGAGATAATTATGTATGTGTAGTAAACAGTGGATTCCATAGCTGTTAATCTTGAAATGTAACAGAAAATGATCGGTTTCTTTCTCGAACACATAACAAATTACCAATTGTAATCACAAAGTTCAAATGGTAGGCTTAAATACGGTTTAGTACTTTTAAAGTTCATGAACAAGCCATGCTCACACCGAGAGTTGCCAATGTGCTAAAGGATTGGTCGATATGTTTTTATTAATTTGTACAATTAATAAGACGACTCCCCTTTAGTACCATACATATTTACGAACAAAAAATCAAATTTAAAAAGTTTTCAGATTTCAGACACGGCATTTACTCCATTTTTGTTAGTATTTTTGTTCTTGAACTATGAGCACAAAATGTGCCTGACATGTAAGAAAATTTTCTATTTTATTCAACTTAAACGACTATTCATGATGTCTAATAATGAGCATGGCATCATAATTTTAACTTTCACTGAAGAGACATAATCAGTGGAAATGAAACTTTGGTATTTTATTAATTACAAACCTGTATTTTCAAAGTCAATTTTCAGTTTTGTATTATTAGAAATGAATCCAGTATTACTCTTTTTAAGTCAATCTATAGTTTCAATTGATATGGGAATTAAATATATAAAGAATAATAGAAGTTTTGTTTTTGATACAAGAAATATTGGCGAACAATAATTGGCGAGCCCCTTGTGGGAGAGTCCATTATTGGAGCCAAAATTTTTTTTTTCATCGTTAATTAAATCATTTAATAGAACAAATTTTGAAAATGATTGTTAATTTTCAACAAATCGTGAAATTGACTAGTATTGATTATTAAAAGAATTTGTACGATCAAGTAAGATTCGCTATAGATGTTTCATTGATTCTGATTGACAAAGTAGGCGTGGCCTAAGATACTTTTTGCCAATATTTTGTCGTATTCGGGAAGAAGCAAATAATGAAAAATATTTGCTTCGTGAGATCAAAGGAAACTC
>MJUU01001413.1:28705-41346 GCA_002080025.1 Modiolus philippinarum
AGCATAGTGTTTACCTGTGCATCCTGCCATGTTTTAGTTCCTTTTTCAAAATAGTAACATGTCCCGTTATAAGGAAACCAGTTGATCGCACAATCTACATCTACTACAAAACGAATGAATAAATAAATAAATCAGCTATGCGCATTCTCAGTCGGGATTTTACTATTTGATGATTTGACATTTTAAAGCACAATCAACATAACAATATCTTAGTTAGCTTTAAGATAAGTGCCATGCGTGGAGCAGATATCGTTTATCATACCTACGGATTAATGTTTGTTGCGTTCTTGTTAATTGTTGCTTATTTGTCTTGTTTGTTATGATGTCTCTATAAGTGTTCCATCTAAATTGCTGTGTTTTTGGATTGCTGGTTTTTAATCTATTGAAAACGTAAATGCACATATCAGAAATATAACAGTATTTGATTTAAGGTGCATTTTGAAATTGGAAGCAGATCTAAGTAAAATCTTATTATAGGTCTGTGTACGTTTTACTTTGCATCATTGTGGAATTTGTTTATGAAAAATATTTCGTATGTCTGTTTTGCTTGAATAAGCACTGAAAACGTGTGTTTATGGATAATTATAATAAATAATTGTTATGCACCTTAAAGGCTATGCATAACAAAGATAAAATTTACCGAGTTATAGAATTCATTAAATGGAAAAAAATGTTCCGTAGTTTTCTGGCAAGAGACACATTTAGATGACCAATTTGAGTACATTTTCAAACTGAAACGAATTATTCATTCTTTAGTAGTAACGGAAGCTCATCTAGTAGAGGTGTATCAATTCGTATTAACAAAAATATTCGATATGAAATATTAAATCAACATCAAGAAGAGAATGGTAGATTTATAATGATTTCTGCTAAACTTTATGATCTTTTATTTTGACTTGCGTGTATTTACGCTCCTAATTGCAGAACGTTAAGGATTTCTTTCTTTAAAAAGGTAAATTAATCTTTGGCAGAGTATGCATTAGAGATATATATATTGTGTGTGGGGGGGGGGGGGGGATTTCAATGCAATATTAACTGCCAGTGATAGAAAAAGTATTTCGGTTTCTAGGACATAAAACAATTTCGTCTTTAAAAAACTATCATATAGGAGAATAATTTAGTAGACATATGGATATATTTAAACAAAAACAGCATACTTGGCAAAGAAAAGATCATACACAACGCAGTAGGATAGATTATTTTCTCTTGAGAAAAGATATAATAAATCAGGTACAATCAAGTAAAATAAGAATCAACCCTTATTAATTCGAAGGACCATCCATCAGTTTTTCTAGAAATTCAAGCCGGAACAACAGAAGGAGGGCCGGGATTTTTGAAAATAAATAACTATGTTTTAAACAATGAAGATTATCAAAATAAAGTTAATCTACTAATAGATCAGTATGTAAAAAAGTTGAAGAAAACACACATGACATAAGATTGCTTTTGGATACTTTATAAAATGAAATAAAAGAATTAACAATTATATTTTGCAAACATAAAGAAAGAATTCGAGAGATCAACTTTAAAGTTTATAAATGAATTAGAAATAAAAACAAAAATAAGAGATCAGTTAAATTATGAAAATGTTCAAATAAATTCTGATTTTATCCAAATTGAAACAAAACTTGAAAACCTATATTCGGAAAAAGCTCTCGGGGCGCAGATAAGATCGAGAGAGAAATGGACGGAGTTAGGAAAAAAAACAATTAGTATTTTCTAGGTCTCCAAATGCAAAGACAAATTAAAAAGTCAATAAATCAATTAAAAAATGAAAATGATCAATCAATTAATGATCAAACAAATTTACATAATAATGTAGTAACTATGATTAAGGATTTTTACAAAAATTTATACACTTGTAGAAAAACAAGATGATTCGAATGTAAGACAATACGTCCAAGAGACAAACCTAGATAAATCTTTAAAGAATCGGATAATAAAATTTTAAACAGTGAAATAACGATTACAGAATGCAGAGATGCTATCTTCAAACTTAAACTTAAGAAATCTCCTTGTTTGGACGGATTGTCTGTGGAATTCTACAGAACTTTCTGGCCAAAATTAAAATGAATTTTAGTGAGGGTATTAAATGAATGTTATACTAAGACACGCATCAGTAATTTTCAAAGAACAAGTGTACTTTCATTGATATTTCAAAAAGGGGATCTATTGTTATTTACTAATTATAGAACTATTTCACTTTGAAGCGTTGATTTGAAACTTGCGTCTTACGTATTAGCGCAACGACTAAATCGGTTTTATCCAAAATAATAAACGGTGACCAGACGGGATACATTAAAAAAGATTTATTGGTTTTAATTTACGCCAAATTCAGGATATTATTGATTATGCCGACCAGTATAAGATTGAGGGTGGGATTGTTTTTGTTGATTTGGTCAAAGCTGTTGACAGTCTGTAATAGAATTGCATGTTTGAAACCTTGCGCTAAATTGGGTTTTGGGAATCATTCACTGGTTGGGTAAAAACTTCATATAGCAATATCCAAACTTCTAAAACGAATAATGGGTTGACACACGAGCCTTTTAAAAAAAATTCCGTGGTATTAGACATGGCTGCCCTTTTTCTTCTCTTTTTATTTGTTATTTCCGTATAAATTATGGCTTTGCGTATTCAAATAAAGTTAGATAATAAATCACATTCAATTAAAATTTCACAGTTAGCAGATGACACCACGTTGTTTTTAAGAAGAAAGGAACAAATAACCAGAGCAATGAATGAAATCGGGATTTTTGGCTCATTTTCATGTTTAGTTTTAAATACAAATAAAACAAAAGGAATCTTGGTGGGTAAACTAAAACTTAGTTAAGATGAAATTGGAAAAATTAATTGGAAAGGAAAACCGATAAAAGCCTTGGTGTATATTTTGGTCATGTTAAAGACGTATGTATAAAACATAATTTAGAAAATAAAATCATAAAAATGAAACAACTTTTAAAGTCATGGAAAAAAAAAAAACTTAACTATTTTGGGCAGAATTTGAATTTTAAAATCATTAATATTACCCCGTTACTTACATTGGTAGTGCTTGTGTCATTCCAGATAAGTATGAAAAAGAAATAGATTCATTTTTTTAAACATTATATGGAAAAGCAAAAAAGAAAAGGTAAAACGTTCATCTCTGATAGGTAAACTTGAAAAAGGGGGACTAAATATGATAGATTTTAAAAGCTACTTTAAATCTCAAAAAGTGGCATGGGTAGGGAAATGTTAGATGAGCAATTGCAAATTGGAAACTTATACCTCAAAAATACTTAGAAATCTATGGAAAGGACTTTTTAATTTTTTGATTAATTAAATGTCAAAAAATTACATAATTTTGAAACTATACCAATTTTTATCAAGAGGTATTGAAATCGTAGATTAGAGGTGGTGGCGGATACATTCCGTTCCCAAAAACCTTTTTTGATATAAGAAAACAAATATTATGGGGAAATTCTTTCATTAAATTTGATTACAAATGTTTGTTCTTTTCTTCGTGGATTAAAAGTGGTATTATATTTCCGAATGATATTTTGGATAAAAATGTCGATATAAATGACCAACTTATTTTCGAAGCGTTACAAGATAACACAAACTGGATATCAGAAGTAAACAAAATAACAAATGTGGACCCAAATTGATGTCGCAAAATTGATGTGAAAACTCAAACTGCCAATATCAGAAAACTTAACATGTTCACTAGACTGTGAAATTAGATTAACTGACAAAAGCAATATCGCAGACTGTCACATATCACCCAAAACAAAAATTCCAAATATAAATGACCTACCACTGATAGATACTGAAACACCAAACATGTTCACTAGACCATGAAAATGAGGTGAAAGGCTAAATCCAAATAGCAGGCTGTCATCTTCCATCTAAATAATACCGACATGCCAAATATTATTGAACTTACATTAATAAATACTAGGAAACTTAACATGATCACTGGACCATAACATTGAGGTCAAAGATAAAAGCGATATAGCAGACTGTCATGTACTATGCAGGACCAACATATAAACCAAATATCATTGACCTAACACCTATAGTTACTGAGAAAATGACCTAATCACAAAAACTTAACATGCTAACTAGACCATGAAATTGAGGTCAAGGACAAAAGCTATATTAAAGACTGTCATGAACTACCTAAGACCAACCTACATACCGTATATCATAGATCTACCACTTATAGTTACTGAGAAACTAAACTAAGCACAAAAAAACTTAACATGTTCGTTGGACCGTGAAATTGAGGTCACAGACAAAAGCCATATAGCACACTCCAATGTACTACTCAAAACCAATCTATATACCAAATATCATTCACCTACCACTTATAGTTACTGAGAAAATGACCTAATCAGAAAAACTTAACATGCTCACTAGACCGTGAAATTGAGGTCAAGGACAAAAGCCATATAACAGGCAGACATGTACTTCCAAAGACCAACCCATGTACCAAATATCATTGTCCTACCACTTACAGTTACTGAGAAACTGACCTGATCATAAAAAACTTAACATGCTCACTAGACCGTGTAATTGAGGTCAAGGACAAAAAATATATAACAGATTGTCAAGTACTACCCAAGGCCAACCCATATACCAAATATCATTGTCCTACCACTTATAGTTACTGAGAAACTGACCTAATCATAAAAACTTTACATGCTCACTAGACCATGAAATAGTGGTCACGGACAAAAACCATATGACAGACTGTCATGTACAACCAAAGACCTACCTATGTACCAAATATCATTGACCTACCACTACTAGTTACTGAGAAACTGACCTAATTACAAAAACTTAACATCAAAGTTTACGCCGTCGACGCCGTCGCCGTCATACTTTGTACGCCTATGTCTCGCTTTCCGCGCCTTTCGTCGCGGGCGAGACAAAAAAGTATATTCCGAAAGAATGGTTAACTATTTTCAAAAATGAAAACTCTAAGAAAAGTATTGTTCAGCTAATTTCTCTAAAATCTAAATTTCTGTGGGAGGGAAAATTGAGTGATATTTCTACTTTGTGAAATAAAAGTGTTTATAATCTTTGTGTAAAGAATAAATTTCAGGAATGTACTTGTCACAATACATGGCCACATTAGTATTTTGACAATCAATAACTAAATACCGAAGTTACTGTAAATTCAAATTCTGCATATGCGCATTTCGACAACTTATGTCTCTTCAGTGCAGATAAAATCTAAAAGTTTGGAAGACCATAAAATCAAATATATTAAAAAAACTGATAGAGAACAAATGCCCAATATGGTCTAAAAGTAAAGCCAAAATCAGTTAAGGGCAGAGCTATGCATGAGGGAGATACTCCTTAGTTTTCAACAAAATTTACAAAATTTTAGATATTGCCTGGTTCTAAATACAATCGGCTTTCGGGTCAGCACCGAAGTACTGACTACTGGGCTGGTGAATACCCTCGGGGACTAACAGTCCACCAGCAGTGGCATCGACCCAGTGGTAACAAATAACTAAATACCGAAGTTACTGTAAATTCAAATTCTGCATATGCGCATTTCGACAACTTATGTCTCTTCAGTGCAGATAAAATCTAAAAGTTTGGAAGACCATAAAATCAAATATATTAAAAAAACTGATAGAGAACAAATGCCCAATATAGTCTAAAAGTAAAGCCAAAATCAGTTAAGGACAAAGCTATGCATGAGGGAGATACTCCTTAGTTTTCAACAAAATTTACAAAATTTTAGATATTGCCTGGTTCTAAATACAATCGGCTTTCGGGTCAGCACCGAAGTACTGACTACTGGGCTGGTGAATACCCTCGGGGACTAACAGTCCACCAGCAGTGGCATCGACCCAGTGGTAACAAATAACTAAATACCGAAGTTACTGTAAATTCAAATTCTGCATATGCGCATTTCGACAACTTATGTCTCTTCAGTGCAGATAAAATCTAAAAGTTTGGAAGACCATAAAATCAAATATATTAAAAAAACTGATAGAGAACAAATGCGATGACAAAAATACTTTTTGTCTCATGTATATTAGTTTATATTTGAAAGATTACACGAAAGTAAATAAAAGATATTCAGATGGAAATTATTACAATGCATATAACCCACTAATAAAATATTGTTTAAAGGGAAAATAACAAACAACAGTTCTTGTTTGTGTTGTGGAGAAGAAGAGAACTACGAACATAATTTCATTAAATGTAAATTTTTATGTGAATTTTGGAATAAAATTTAAGAATTATTGGGTAAATTTGGTATTAATAATGACATAACTTTAAAACATTTGGTTATTGGTAACAAATGTTTTGACAAAAATTACAATGACTTTAACTATTTTTTGACAATAATATTAGTTACACAGTGTGGAATTGTCCTAACACGGAAATTTATGGGGTCAATAAATTCATATCGGGTGAGGCAATAAATTCCGTATTAGGACAATTTAGAACTGTGTAACGAATTTATCCTGATTTCCCACAGAAGAACAATCCACACCCTGTAACAATTTTTTTTTGTGATCCTAATAAATCTTGTATTAGGACAATACCACTTTGTACTAGTAGAATACATGTAATTTATCCTGGTATTGAAATCACATCCTAACCGTTGTTTTTTTACCAGTTTTAAATTCAACAACAGTTTATGTATACAAAGTACCTATTATAAATTGTTTCATATTAAAAGGCAATATTATTTGATGATGAAAAACCGCGAATAATATTGTTCCTTGTCATGAATGTTTAACTCCCGTTCACATGCAGTGCAAGTTCAATTGCCAATTGCCCCCCTCAACCCAACTATACATAGCATAGAAAAAATATGGAACGCCATCACTGCCTTATAAGAAGAAATTAATATAAATGTTCTTTACATTATGCCAAACCGTTTTTACTTGATGTGAATACACCATTACTTTATCTGAATTTTTTGTGGCCTGATATGAAAACACTATTACATGTAAGAATACTTTATTATATGATACGAATATTTCATAACATGGTATAAATAATTCATTGCATGATATGAATCACTTCATTACATTATATGAATACTTTTTTACATGATATGAATACTTTATTTTATTATATGAATACTTTATTACATGATGTGCAAACTTCATTACATGCTATGATTACTTTATTATATGATACGAATATCGTATTACATGATCTGAATATTTCATTACATGATATGAAAACGTCGTTACAACATATGGATAGTTTATTACATAAAACGAAAACGTTATTACATGATATAAATACTAAGTGATACGAATACTTCATTACATGTTATAACTATTTTATTACATGGTACGGATACTTCAACTACAAGATATGCACACTTCATTACGTGATATGGTTTCTTATTAACATTATGTGTAAAGATGTACATTGTCATGCCAAATGATACGAAAACACATATGACATTATGTGAAAACTTCTTTATAAAAAAAAACTTCGTTATAAGAACACGGGACCTCTCGGACGTCACGGTACTTTTATTTATATAACGAAAAGGTTGAAGGTTTCTCGGAAGAAAGGTTAAAAATCAGAACAGTGTCATTTCTTGTTTGAATGTTAGTGTGTTTTGACGATCTAATTTAACGCAAATAAATAACAAAATTGTAATCGGATTTTAAAAAATGGAGAAAAAGACATTCTGAATAATAACAATATAAATTTTCCTGTATGATAGGAACACACTAAGTGGACGACCGTTTGATTTTCGGGAAGGGGGGGGGGGATTTTGTAAATAAATAATCTAATCCTACTTGTCATGAAAATTAATAATTTACTTGTGATTGATGAATATTTTTTTTAATTGCATATGCAAATGAATAATTTTATATAAAAATATAAATATGTTGTGCGAAGGCCACAGATTAACTATGAAACAAAATAAAATGGTATAGTTGGCCACGATTAAAAGATAAAAAACACAAAATGTACAAATTAAAAAACACATAAAAATGACAAAAATAGATTAAGTTCAAGATTTGGCACGATTTTTACAGGTAATTTCTGTGACACGCCATCAGGTCTGCCTTCTCTCGTCATATCCATCTTTTTCTCCGTTTTTAGCCCGGTAGTCCCCTAGTCGAAGGCCATATAGGCCGAAACGTTGGGCAGTCTTCCCTCCCTCTCTTTCTATTTTTGTCATTTTTATGTGTTTTTTAATTTGTACATTTTGTGTTTTTTACCTTTTAATCGTGGCCAACTATACCATTTTATTTTGTTTCATTGAATAATTTTATGTCGCATCTGGTGAAATTAAATAATTTGTTCGACATTTTCATGAAAATAAATAAAATTTCCAGACAAAATCGCCCAAGCCCTCCCCTGAAAATCAAATGGTCTTTCCCTAAGTTGGCTATTCAATACAACTTTACAATTAGGAAAAGAAATTGAGATATGCTTGTAAAATGTGATATATTCTGTCTCTTTCAGAGTGATTTTCAATTTAGAAAATCTTTTTATGAAAATATTATAAATAATGACATTTAACTGTTAGTTGATTGACACCTGAGTCACTTTGCAGGTTGGCAGTTCTGATATTTCGGAACTTTTTTTTTTTAAAAAGTGCATTTTTTGGTCCAGTAACATTTTTTCTATTAATGTTAACATTTTTCTATATTCCCTTCCACTCTTGGTTAATGGAACTTCTGCTCGACAATTGGAAATATGTTTCTTTTATTTATGAATGGGAAATCTATGAATATTTTGGACTTTATAAAGTGCCCAAAAACAGCAAAAACTGTCTGTCCCATGTTTTGTATTATTTGCTTGATTTTGTTTGCCCTTTCTGAACTGTTATCTATTCGAACTTCATTCAAACAAGAATTCATACATTATTCACTTTATTTACGGGCCGACTCCGACCTGAAGGTCTTCTTCAGGATATGTCTGTAAGCCTCCAGGTCGTCCATATCGAAATCTTCGGGCCTCTTCATCGCCATGAGCTCTCAAAGCCCAGGCGTCCTCTTTTATCGTTGGCCATTGACCAGGAGATCCACGCCGTCGAAAGTGACGGAAGCGGGTCTGCAAAGTCTGGAGGTGGGGCAAGGCAGGGGCTGGGAGTGGAAGTGACGGCTACATATTCTTTGTGATTTCCAAGGCGACTTTCTCCCGGGCTTCCACCGCAGACTGAAGAATCTGCCGAGATCTCAACTTATCCCCAGTTTCTCCAAGCGATTCATCAGCTGACTCGATTTGATATTATGCTTCACGTCGTGAAACTTGGTCAGAGCATCGCGCTGCTCCTTGCTCGTGCTCTTGATGAAGCTAATTTAGATAGGGACGCCTACGATAATGGCTTTCAGGATACCCTGGGAGCATCCGAAAAGGCAGACGACCTCACCACCATCGACCGTACTTGGCGGCCCTGGCTACGACCTCTGAGCGTGAGAGGTTGGGGGAAAGCGTTTTTCGTTCGGAGGGGCGTTCGGCGAAGCGTTTGGTGTTTGAGGAGCGTCCGGGGAAGCGTTTGGTGTTCAAAGGAGCGTTTGGCGATTGAGGGGGCTTCGGACAATGAAAGCGATAGACAGTGGATCCTTCTGGGCAGGTTTTCTCGCAGACTCTTCCCGTTTTGCACGCGTGTTGGCAGCGCACTTTCGACAATAGGTCGATATGCTTCTTGCACATATCCTTTCTAGGTCGACAGGGAAGCTGGCATGGATGCCTCCTCACCAAATTTTGAGCGCAGGAGGGCTGGGGCAAAGGACAGGGTTTGGTGCTATGTCCCCCCCCAAGGTGCTGATATCGTCCAGGGCGTGACGGGGCAAGAGCAATACCAACAAACATCTCCCGTACTCTCCACTCTCCATCTCCTCATGCTTGCACAGGCATCGGCATTCATCAATATCCACCAGATCGGCTTGCAAGCGCTGGGAAATGCAAGATTGGCAGAGGTCGCCGCACTTCTCCAGACCTACTCTCGGATGATCCACTCCGCACCAGCATTACCTGAGATCCTTGAATTGCTTGAGGTGATGCTCGAGCGAACACCTACGGCAGAGATTTCTCCAAGGGATTACCTGCTAGACGAATTGGGCCGAAAGAAAATCTTTCATCATGAGATTCATAATTTATCTTGGATTACGATGAATTCATCTAGTTTGGACCAATATCTTCCGGCCTCCCGGGGACTGGTCAGATCGATGGTCACGAAGCCATGGGACTCAGACGAGCATCGTTGGCAGACGGTCTTGAATTGGTCGAGCGATAGGTCCGTGCAGCAGTCGCGATGGGTATGGTCGAGATTTCGATCGT
Source organism: Modiolus philippinarum (assembly GCA_002080025.1). NCBI lineage: Eukaryota > Metazoa > Mollusca > Bivalvia > Mytilida > Modiolidae > Modiolus > Modiolus philippinarum. The sequence continues at coordinate 38,978 of MJUU01001413.1, forward strand.
CCTGGCGAAAGAGGCATATGAAGTTGGCATTCCCCAGGATGGTCTGTCTCTGGTGGAGGTAGAAGCAATTGACGTTATTATGGCGACCGCGCACGTATCTCGCACTTATTTTGCTTGCTGAGCATCAAATTTTCGAAGACCATCAGATTCTTATCCGTCGGATCGAGATCGTGGGGGTCGTGCACGTCGCCGTCGGAGAAGGAGGCATCGATCCCACCAGGCCCCTTGCATCGGATCTCCAAGTGATTCTATCAACCAATCCGTCTGGACCAATCCAACAGCTACGAGATGGCCCTGGTCAACCTTGAGACCTACTACTCCTTCCCGAATGTTCACGAGAGAAATCGCGTCTTCTCATACTCCCCCGACGATGGCGCACGCTGGTTCTCCATCGCCATGAAGGTCGGATCCTACGATATCGGTGATTTAAATGCCGAGATCCATAGGCGTATGCGTCAAAATGGCCACGGCGCCAAGATCATAATCAGTGCCAACCGAGCAACTCTGCATGAGAGCCGTCCTCATCCTGCGAAAGCACGATACCAAGTAAATTTCGACGTCTCCGATAGCATCCGGACCGTCATGGGATTCAACGATGAGACCTATATCTACAATGCAAAAACCAATTCATATTTCGAGAGCGAGAGCATCGTGAATATCATCAACGTCAACAGCATCCTGGTGAATAGCGATATCATCAGTAGAAGCTACGTCGACGGCGTGCAGCAGCCCGTAATCTATAGTTTTCCCCAACGTCTCCCCAGCATGAACATCGTCCAGAACCCCAAGAATCTAATCTAACTTCCTGTGACCGTGAATACCATCCACTCCATGGTGACGCATATAACCGATCAGGGCGGTCTGCATATCGATATCCGTGGCGAGCACTTGACCATACCCTTCCACCTTTGCGAGATATAAATAGATAACAAAATACGGAAGTTACTGTCAATTTATTTTCTGCATATGCGCATTTCGACAACATATGTCTCATCAGTGCAGATCAAAACCAAAACATTTGGAAGTCCATTGACCAAAAACGTGTAAATGACGTATTCCGAGTATGGTCTGAACCTGAGCTCAAGTCAGAGGAATAAGCCCAGACTCGCAGCAATGCGCAAGCCATGCCCCATGAGCATCCAGCTCTCGCACGAGAATCTCTCAGGCAATGATACGTTGCGAGAGCTGGTCAAGGGGGTTTGGGTTCCGAGAGTGAGACGGAGGCTGTCCAAGAAATAGCCACGAGAATTTTTTTCAAAGACGCAAAATGGTGCTTTCTTCGAGGATTTCAAATGGTCATTGCAAGGAATTAGAAACTAAATTTTCCATCAAAAAAGGGAAAACATAAAATAAGCTTTCATATATTTTGTTACTTCCATTGAAAAATTTGTTTTACTTCAGGGTCTTTACTAGAAAACGAACCAGTAGTATGCAATAATGTGCAGAATAACCGCCAATTTTGGGTTTTCTTATTATGAAAAGGTCATTTTTCTATTTAAAATTTATTTTTCTCGAATATTTGAGAAGCGTGACATTGAAAAGGATGAGCGTGAGAGCGTGATTTGGCATTTGAAAGAGTGACTCTCACGCCGGAAGCGTGATACTTGACATGTCTGCGTTGCTGCTCACGAACCGGCAGACCCAGAAGATCAATAAGGTCAAGCGGGCAGGCGAATGTGGTATGATCTTGGAGATGAGCACCACCCAGCTGAAGCAAAATATGCAGAAAGAGTGTGGATTTCTCCCAATGCTCGCCGGGCTGGCGATGAGAGCCCTCCCCATGGTAGCAAAGACCGTTCTTCCAGCCATGGGAGTTGGTGCCTTAAGTGGTCTGGGTGGCGTCGCCGTAAATAACTCCTTGGGGGTCTGTATAATACCTCAAGAAGGGCGGCAAGGTCTGCTGCGTGAAGCCTCACGGTGAGGGCTGATTTTTTCCCCAGCCTGACTGCCGAAGGGTCTAGGGTGACGGGTTGTATCTAAGGCGCGACTGTAAGATCTATGACTGCTTCGGATTTATTATAGGCCCAATTGCCCCTTCAAGAACGTCCCCCTCCTCGGCATGCTTCTCTAGAGCCCCTAAAAAATGACCAACGAAGTAGATGCCACACTCGTGGATTTCCTAGAGTCCGAGGTCCAGAAATATGCCCGCATGCTTCGAATCTATAAGCGAATGGATAAGGTGGTCTCAATTGTCCTAGCTGCGGCCCCCATCAGCAATCAAATGATTACCAGTTGCACCATGGGATCGGCTTTGACCGGGTTTGGTGCCGTGGCGTTCCCCCCTCCTTTAGATCCCTCGCATGCCTGAGTGCTACGACCAAACTAGTGCTCTCGTTGATTGCCAAGATAATCGTCAAGATGAAGAAGCA
>MJUU01001418.1:0-10522 GCA_002080025.1 Modiolus philippinarum
CTACTTCCTTTTAGACTTGCATCTCGAATTTGACGAAAATGGTCATCTAAGTACTAAAATTTAAATTGACGACAACAGAGACGACTTTAATCTAAAAAATTATCAATTTTTCTTACATGCACAGTAATATTCAAGCTGCAACTGCTTACGGAACTTAACGCACAGTTGATTCGTTACACGATAGCTAGCACAAATAATACAGACTTTTTTCATTAGACATAGTTACCTCCTTGTTCGCCTTATTTATTACCAAGGCTTCAAAAGATGCCGTCTCATACTATCATTAAAACAGTTCTTTAATAGATATCAGTATCTTGTGGAAAAATTTGTTTCAGTCCGAACTCAAATTCAAAATTTTTAATTTTTTTCTTAGTACTTGGATGATCATTTCTTTTAACTGTCTACCAATTTTCAATAGCAATTGCTGTTGAGTTGCTCCCGGACACTACTGCAATGGAAGGGGAGGTTTGGCGCGTAAAAAACGGTTTAACCCACCATTTCTTTTGAAATGCCTGTACAAAGTCCGGACCATTGCGGTCGATAATTTTTCCGGTGGTTTCCACCTGATTTATCGTTTTGTCTCATATACTTCGGCTCTTGACAGCTCTGTTCGGTAATTTTGTTATTACTCCATATGAGCTTCTATTTCATAAAAAAAAGTTTTCATAGGTTGTATATATTTATTTCAAGGGGTGAGGAATACAGTCATTTCTTCTTACTGGTATAGGAGGCTATCGTTTCTGACTTCAATAACACTAGAGTTCCAGTCTCGAAAGTCCCGTTTTGACAGGATAGTTACGAAGTAGAACAGGATGTTTTATTTATTTTATTTTTTGTTACTTTTTCGAAACTAATGCATGTACTCTGCCCAAACTTTGCAAAAAAAAAGACAATAAATATTTAATGATGAAGAATCTATTTCCTTGCAATAATCGTTATAAAGAAACGGCCAAATCCGAAACTCTTCAAAACTCCATAGATACAAGAGAATCTCATTTTTCCTAAAAAGAAAAAAAGTAGGCAAGTAATGTCAAAATAAAAAAATGCAATTTGTCAATATCAGCCACATGCACATTTAGGAACTTTCACAGGACAACTTAAAAAAGGGGGTTAACATTGCAATATACATTTTTTATCTTTTCTTTTTATAAACCACCAGATTTCAGACCGAATTTTGTTACAACTGTATTTTTTTTTATCTTATATCAGTTTTTTTTCTTGAAATTTTATTGTTCTGTACGTTTGTTGAAAAAAAATAAGCCCATCCTTTAATTCTGTACACTATATATTATGATGAGGATTTGCTATAATTAATCTTCAAGCTGGTCATTATAATTCTTAAAATAACAAATTATTTCAAGTTAAGTAATTTAATATTATTTCTGTTATTAATTGCATACCTTTAAGTTGGTCAGGAACTATATGTTTGTTTTCAAAATTTGTTTTTGGTCTATTAATTATGATAAAATATTAATACAATTATATTTCAAGCTGGTCATCCAAATATTAATCTTACTTTTATTCAACCAATAAATTTCATATAAATTTGGTCTCTGTTTTATTGCTAGACATTTTAGTGCCTGTATTCACCGAAAGAGGGGCTTCTGTTAAACATTTACAATGAAGGCAGTACTTATTTTGTCAGTTCTCGCAGTGATAGTATTAGCTGTACATTCAGGTAAGTTATATTTTTAATATTCTTATTCTAGTATTTGAGATACGTCACTCGTCAATTTTTTGGATTTTGTTTCAGATTTTCGAACCTCTCTGATCTTATCAATTATAAGGATAAAATGCTTAAGATTTTTTTGCATACTTACCTCATTAAAAAAAAACTAGATGTTGTCGGAAACGACAGCTATCCCCGCACTCCCTGTTTGACACAGAAAACAGTTCTTACACACCCTGGGCATATTTTTTTAAATATTTTTCAAATCTATCTATTGATAGTCATTATTGTTACTAAAAGAATTCTAGGATATATATGGCTGCTAAGTAGAATTCCAAAAAATAAGTGGTCTTTGAGACTTTCAGGAAATTAACCAAGATTGGAATCGATATTTTTGAAATCCAGTTGATGAAAATGTTCGTCCTAAACTAAACAAAAAATTTGAGTATGGTTGCTAGGTAGAATTCCAAAAAATAAGTGGTCTTTGAGACTTTCAGGAAATTTACCAAAATTGGAATCAAATATTTTTGAAATCCAATTTACGAAAATATTCGTCCTAAACTACACAAATATTTTAAGTATGGTTGCTAGGTAGAATTCCAAAAAATAAGTGGTCTTTTAGACTTTCAGGAAATTTACCAAGATTGGAATCAATATTTTTGAAATCCAGTTGATGAAAATGTTTTTCCTAAACTAAACAAACAATTTAAGCATGGTTGCTAGGTAGAACTCCAAAAATAGGTGGTCTTTGAGACTTTCAGGAAATTTACCAAAATTGAAATCAAATATTTTTGAAATTCAATTTATGAAAATGTTCGTCCTAAACTACAAAAACATTTTAAGTGTGGTTGCTAGGTAGAATTCCAAAAAATAAGTGGTCTTTGAGACTTTCATGAAATTTACCAATATAGGAATCAAATATTTTTGAAATCCAATTTATGAAAATGTTTGTCCAAAAGTACACAAACATTTTAAGTATGGTTGCTAGGTAGAATTCCAAAAAATAAGTGGTCTTTGAGACTTTCAGGAAATTTACCAAAATTGGAACCGCTTTTCAGAATCTTAAGTTTTCAGAATTTTGTTTTTTTGCCAAACACTTGTCAGAATATAAGATAATATGCCAAAATTTAAGAAAAAATATGTGTCTTTGACATTTTCAGGAAATTTACCAAAGTTGGAACTGGAACCAAAATTCCAAAAGCTTATTGCAAATCTATAGACTATATGCAACAATTCTGCAGAAAGATTTGATCCCGAAATCTAAAAATGTAGGAGGAGTTTGCGTCACATGCCACATGTGTCTAATCCACATCTTTGGGTCTTTGTTAAAATTGACATCATGGGGCCTATGTTTGCACCAAGACCAATATCAAAAATCCGAAAGCTTATTGCGCATCTACGGACTATATGCAACAATTCTATAACAAAACTAGAGTAATGACTGTCGGAAACGACAGTGATCCCCGCACCCCCTGCTTGACACAGAAAAAACTATAGACCTTGGGTATAATTATACCCCCGCTCCGGAGGAGGGGGTATACCGTTTTACCTGTGTCCATCATTCCGTAATTCCGTAATTCCGTCATTCCGTAATTCCGTCCTTCACAACTTTCGTAAAGCTTTTCTCTGCAATGGTAAATGATACAAACTTGAAATTTTGTCAGAAGCTTTGTGTAGTCATGCCATATTGTGGGATGCATTTTCAGACCTGTCCGGATCCTACTTCCTGTTTACCGACTTAGTCAATTTTTCATTATTCTGTGTGTCCGTCACAACTTTCGTAAAGCTTTTCTCTGCAATGGTTTATGATACAAACTTGAAATTTTGTCAGAAGCTTTGTATAGTCATGCCATATTGTGGGATGTGTTTTCAAACCTGTCGGGATGCTACTTCCTGTTTATAAACTTAGTCAATTTTTCATTATTCTGTCCGTCCGTCACAACTTTCGTAAAGCTTTTCGCTGCAATAGTAAATGATACAAACTTGAAATTTCGTCAGAAGCTTTGTATAGTTATGCCATATTGTGGGATGCATTTCTAGACCTGTCAGAATGCTACTTCCCGTTTACTGACTTAGTTTAATTTTCATCATCCCATTTAATTTTCATCATCCCGTCCGTCCCTCACAACTTTCATACAGCTTTTCTCTGTACTGGTAAATGATACAAATTTTGTCAGAAGCTTTTTGTAGGCATGCCATATTGTGGGACACATTTTAAGACTTGTGGGGTACTACATTTTGTTTACCAACTTTGTCAGGTTATAAGAGACTGGAAGATGAGAGCGGGGGTATTACTAGTGAGCATTTGCTCACAGATCCCTTGTTTTTTCTTAACATTTTTGAAATTAAACTATTGGCAATCACTATTTTTACCATAAGGAATAAAAGAATATATGGTTGTTAGGCAGAATTCCAAAAAATAAGTAGTCTTTGAGACTTCCGGGAATTTTACTAAACTTGGAATCATATATTTTGGAAATCAAATTGGTGAAATGTTTCTTCTAATTCTAACAATTTTTTTAACTATGGTTTCAATGTAGAATTCCAAAAATTAGTGGTCTTTGACAATTTCAGGAAATTTACCAAAATTGGAATCAATTATTTTGGAAATCAAATTGGTGAAAATGATTGACCTTATCAAAACAAATGCTAACAGTTTGGTTGCTAGGTAGAATTCCAAAAAATATGTGGTCTTTGACACTTTAAGGAAATTTACCAAAATTGGAATCAAATATTTTTCAAATTCAATTGGTGAAAATGATTGCCCTAATGGAAACAAATCCTAACAGTATTGTTGCTAGGTAGAATTCCAAAAAATATGTGGTCTTGACACTTTCAGGAAATTTATCAAAATTGGAATCAAATATTTTTGAAATTCTGTTGGCGAAAATGATTGCCCTAATGTAAACAAATCCTAACAGTATTGTTGCTAGGTAGAATTCCAAAAAATAAGTGGTCTTTGACACTTTCAGGAAATTTACCAAAATTGGAATCAAATATTTTTGAAATCCAATTGGTGAAAATGATTAACCTTATCCAAACAAATGCTAAAAGTATGGTTGCTAGGCAGAATTCCAAAAAATAAGTGGTCTTTGAGACTTTCAGTTATGTGTAAAAATTGACATCATGGGGCCTCTTGTTTGCACCAAGACAAATATCGAAAATCCGAAAGCTTATTGCGCATCTGCAGACTATATGCAACAATTCTACAACAAAATTAAATCCCTAAATCCAAAAATGTAGGAGGAGTTTGAGTCACAAGAAAAGTGTGACGGACGGATGGACAGACGGACGGACGGACGGAGGGTATAACATTATCCCCGAACTTTCTTCGAAAGTGCGGGGATAGTCATTAAAAACATCGCAACAAGTCGTTGCCCTTGATAGATTTTCCGATGCTAATAGGTATAAACAGATATTTTCTCTAATTCTAATGCTGTTCTCGTCAAGTTCATACTGTAGGAGATCAAAGTGTTCTCCAACATGTGGATGAATTGATCTCATGATTTCATTGGATATTGAAAAGGTCACAAACTTTTCTTCAAATAGCAAAATATACCTTAAATAAATTTATTTCGAGTATAAATCAATGTAAAAAGTATTTAATCAAAAACATACATTATTTATTTATCTTGAATCACCTATGATCGATTTACTTTTGTTGATTTCTATGTAAATTTCATATCCGGTGAAGTCACAGTATTTGATTGTAGAGGCCCACAACGGGGTAGAAACTAAAACACATGAAAAGGTCATTAATTTTAGAATTAGAGAAATAAAAGTTATCATTTGCAAGTTTAACTGTCTCAAGGGTTAAACATTTAAGTGTCGCTAAAGAATTTTTTTATGTTTAGTCCGATTTTGATGCAGTTTTTTGCAATGGATTCCTTGTAACAAATTAACATAGCCATGCACTATCAGATTTTGTATAACTTGTATCCTTTCCAAGCTTTGAGAGGCCCAAACAGGACCAAAACTGCAAACATGCATATACTAAAATTTGTATTTTTCATCTGATATTCTCTTTGTTTTCAAAGCCACTTAAGGGCGTGAGTCTACATTCGATACATAGGCATATTATCGCCAATGAATGAAAAGTCCCGAGAATCACGCATCGATGATTTAAATTTAGAACCTGAAAGTCACAGATATAAGCTTTCCAAAAAAGCTTTCTGACCTTTGACAATTTCCTTACTGAAGTCCAGTATTGAGTAATAATAAATCGGGTGATGAATAAAAATATGGTCTGGTGTCTTGTGGTGGTTCATATTATGTGATTGTTCGGTAGTTTTGTTTTCGGTTGAGTGATGGGGGGGTGGTTGGTCGTCTAGAAAAAAAAATTAAAAAGGCAGTTACCCGGATTTGTACAGTATATATGCTGCTTACCGCATTTTGAAACATTTTATCACGCCCACCTTTAAAACTGCAATTCAAAGTTATTTTTCCAATGGCTAAAATAAAGCTCAGTTCAGATCCGGGGCTCTGACACAAATCACGGCAACCTGACATATTTTTTTCATCATGATTTTAAAATGTAATGCACAATTGAATACAACGTTATTTCTCTGCCTTTTTTAAATGTAGTATAATAGTGGATACTAAACTTTTTATGCAGTCTTATATAATGTGCTATTTTTTTCAGTTACAGCTAGGTGTTTCATCTCTTTTATAATCTTTTGGGACTTATTTATCAGTGTTCAGCTCCTTTTACGTATTTCAATTTTCTTTTACATTGTATTGGACGGTCTATACAGTTTTTATATATTGCAAACTATTAATTTCACCATCAAAAAACTGTAATTGTATATTCACCATTTTTTTTTATTTAAAACAACATTAAATTATTGATCAGCATGCCTAGTACTACAAATGAATATTTATTATCACTGGCACTAACATGAAATTATTAATTTTCAAACTGAAATCGCTCCTGCTCCTAAACTCCCACCCCCGGAACTTCAACATAAGTATTTTTTCTTTATATATCCGAGACACAAATAAATCGTACTTTCGGTAACGTGAGTTTTGCAAGCTGCTTCTCGTTATTAGATTGATTTCATGAAGTCATATATCATCTGTATCTATACATGTATTCGCAAAACAATTTTATCNGGGGTTGGTGGGCGACTACCCATAAAGGATATTGCGCCTGGTGGAGCGTGTCATTGATTTATTCTATTTATAGTATACACACACGTTACCTGGATATAGAAACAATTTTTATACGACCGAATAAAAAAAATTGCGGTCGTATTATGGTATGACGCTGGCGTCAGCGTCTGTGGACAGCATAACTTTGGTTCTAGTGGACGGATTGTTATCAAATTTTTTGTATGATGTTTGTTGGACATGCTTAATTTTGTGTTCCTTGCCTCGCCCGTTTTAGAAAAAGGTCCAAAAAGGGGTTAAATTGGACATTTTTGTGTCTGAGGACAGCATAACTTTTGCTCTAGTGTATGGATCATTTTCAAATTTAAGTATGATGTTTCTTGGCACATTCTTAAGCCCAGGTTTCAATTTCACGTCCCCTGTCCCCATCCGTTTTAGAAAAAGGGGCAAAAAGGGGTTAAATTGGTTTTTTTTCGTGTCTGTGGACAGCATAACTTTGGTTCTTGAAGACGGATTGTTTTCAAATTTTAGTATGATGTTTCTTGGCACATTCTTGGGGACCGTTTTTTCCTTTAGTGTGACGCCCATCCATTTCAGAATTAGGGACCAAAAGGGTTAAATTGAGCGTTTTCATATATCTGTAGAATGTTTTGTAATTATCAGATTTTGATGGCGTTTCTTTCAGTGTTCTCCGTTGAAAATTTCCAATCTGTAGTGTGCAAACGGATTTCATGTGGCATATACCGTTCACGAGATAAATGGGGCCCAAAAGGGGCGAATTTCGAAAATTTTATTTTTTTTTTATTTTTAGTCCGATTTTGATGCAGCTTTTTGCAATGGATTCCTTGTGACAAATTAACATAGCCATGCACTATCAGATTTTGTAGAACTTGTATCCTTTCCAAGCTATGAGAGGCCCAAACAGGGCCAAAATTGCAAACATGCGGATTACTAAAATTTGTATTTTTCATCTGATTTCAAAGGGATTTTTTTCTTTAGATTCCTCTCATTGTAGGCTTTCAGTAGTATGTCAACAGATTTGGCACAGCTCTTACTGTTTCTGAGCTATAAGGGGTCAAAGGGGCCAAAATTGCAATTTTTAAAAATATGTGAAATCTTTATTTTACATCAGATTTTGATGGGATTTTTTTCTTTGGATTTATCTCATTGCAAGCTTTCAGTAGTATGCAACAGATTTGACGTAGCCAAAAATTGAAATAATCAGAAATATGTGAAATCTTTTTTTTTCGTCATATTTTGATGGGATTTTTTTCTTTAGATTTCTCTTACTGTAAGCTTTCAGCGATATGTATTGTACTCGGTGTAGCTCTTATCATTTCTGAGCTATAAGGGTTAAAAGGGCCAACATTGCAATTATTAGAAATATGTGAAATCTTTATTTTTCATCAGATTTTGATGGAATTTTTTTCGTTGAATTATTCTCATTGTAAGCTTTCAGTAGTATGGCAATATATTTTGCATTGCTCTTACGGTTTCCAAGCTATAAGGGGTGAAAGCGGCCAAATTGCAATATTTCAAAATATGTGAATCTTTATTTTTCATTGGCGTTCAATCCGAGTTTTTTCTTTGGATTTCTCTTGATGTAAGCTTTTAGTTGGTAGTCAACAGATTTTGATTAGCTCTTACGACATCCTATAAATAAGGGATTAAAAGGACTAATTTTTATTTTTTGTCCAGTAAATTAATGTGTCAATGTCCTTATTGTGTCCAGCAAATTACTATGTCCACATTCATTTTAGTTTACACTTGTTCAAATTTCAGTGGTCGACATGCAGCGGTCGTATCAGGCTGCGCTCATGATAAGTAACATGAACTTTGCACAGAGTTAACGACATAACACAATATGTCCGGACACTGAATACCCATGTCATCCCCGGTGACGTTCAACAAAGGGAGATTAAAAAAAATAGAGTTAAACACAACAACGTTTTTCATCGCACAATTTTACCTTTTATTTATAAATTACATGTTATGTTTTCCTACGATTAGATCATTTCCGATGCTATGTTGAAAACTGAATCTAGATGTGCCTGATCCCGTGAGGTCAAGCAATAATAGTGTGCCGTTTAAGTGTCATGCAACTTAGTAAACATCAGGGAGTGGGACTTGAGCGAATTTGTAAATTAAATATTTCAATATTTGCGCCAGTGAAACTCATATGTGCTAATCCTACTCGTTATAAGAATAAATAAAATAATTAATTTACGATTTTAGAATAGATTACTTTTTTGAGAAAATACAAACCATTACATCTGATTTGATATTTGGTAAAAAATAAATAACTGAAAATAGGCATGAAAAAAATAATTTGGAAGGAATAATTGGCCATGCTTGAAGCCCCTCCGCTCCCCCTTAAAAAATCAAGTGGTTGGTCCCTCACTGGTATATTTTAGCAACAGCTTTTGTTTGGAATTAATAGCTTCACTGAATATAAACTAAAGTTATAATATGAATTAACACCGATCAAAGGGTAGACATTACGGGATTCGAACGTTCAAAAAGCTTTTGCAATGCATTAAGAATGCGATTTTGAAATATTGCGACTCGACACAAAAAAAGGAGAAAAGAAACATCGCATTATTTTCCAAATTGAGAATAAATAGAACAATGAACATGATTTGGTAATCGGACATACACGTAACGATATTTATTTATTAACCAAATTACATCTGAATGCTTTAACTAACCCATGCACACGTCATTTTGACTTTTGATTTAAAATGCTTTTGCCTCTCATCAATTGTTAGATTTTTTGATCTTTGCCTTCATTTATGTTTTTATTTTCTTTTTTGTCTTATTTTTTTGTTTGCTTAGTTTTTGTATTGTTTTTCATGTTAAGCAATACATAAACTATAGACATCGCTTCTCGAGCCATTTTTTCTTTAAGTCGAATCACATACTTATAGTGCCTTCGCCTGTTTTTTCAAGGTTATTTTTTCTACATACAACAAAACCCCTTAATTATTGAATAGTAGGGAACTTTTATAGTTCCTGGACAATAAGTCAATAAAGGGCATTACTTGCTACCAGTAAGGTACTGATTCATACAGAATCAAACACAAAACAACAATAGTCTTGTACCCTAAAGCATTGGCAATTCCACGATTCTCTGCACTCTGTAGAACATCATTTGAACATCAGTGGGTTAGGGAACCAGACTAAATACAATTCTCAGCGTCATGAGATCGGATTTATAGACCCTTTACTTAAAAATGTGAATTGAATCCAGAATGAAAATATCTGAATCTGTTTCAAACAATTCTAATCTTCTGTTAAAGCTTCTATTAAGCGGGATAACAAGCGTGATTGTGGTGATGATAAAAGAGATGGATGTGGATGTGGAGACGACAAGAGAGACGGATGTGGCGATGACAAAAGAGACGGATGTGGTGATGACAAGAGAGACGGATGTGGCGATGACAAGAGAGATGGATGTGGTGATGACAAGAGAGACGGATGTGGATGTGGCGATGAAAAGAGAGACGGATGTGATGATAAGAGAGATGGTTGTGGTGATGACAGGAGAGATGGTAGTGGTGATGACAAGAGAGATGGTTGTGGTGATGACAAGAGAGACGGATGTGGTGATGACAAGAGAGATGGGTGTGGCGATGACAAGAGAGATGGGTGTGGTGATGACAAAAGAGACGGATGTGGATGTGGCGATGACAAGAGAGATGGATGTGGCGATGACAAGAGAGACGGATGTGGTGATGACAAGAG
>MJUU01001420.1:0-10258 GCA_002080025.1 Modiolus philippinarum
AACTTTTTATTTTTAGAAGTGCCAATAAAAGTTCCTGAACAGCAAGAAACGTTTTTGATCTGACCATTGTTAGAAAGTACTATAAATCTGAAATATATTAGCATTGTGGGCAATGGGAAATGAATTCCTTCCTTGTTCCCTTCATTAGCTACCACTACTTGTAGAGAATTTTATCACTTGTAAGCAGATGCATCTATAATAGGTATGATGTTCCTGATTGAAATAAGGTCACATTAACCTACATTTCATTCATGACTGACTTGGATTTTGTTTTACAGGCCATATCTTGAAAAGTACAAATATATGAATTGTTAATCATACAATGAAAACAAACAACAAAAGCTGTCGTTTCTGACTGCTCCCTTTTGTCTTCTCGTTATAAAGACTTTTATAACAACTGTTCTTCTCTATTTTGAGACTTTTATTTCTTGTAAAAACGACCTTTTTCTGGTTATAACTACTTTTATTTTATCGTTATTCCAAATTCCATTTTCTGTTTTTTTTAACGATTTTTATCCTCCCGCTTAGCGAAAGCGGGGGATTATGTAATGCAGTCCGTCCGTATGTACACGTACGTATGTATGTACGTATGTGTGTAGTGCTCTCCGATAGCCCTGAAACTATAAGAGATACAAATTTGAAACTTGGCACCATACTAGAGTATGATCTGCACTAGGGGTTCGGAGTTTCTGTCAAACGCCCTAGGGGCAAATTATGTGCGAAAACGAATTTTCACGATATCCAATAATCGAACACATCTCCAAGGCTATTTGGGCTAGGAAGTTGAATCATGGAATCGACTGGCATATTATGTAACAACTTCACAGAGGGCATCGGAATTTTCGTACGACCCCTAAGGGCATGGCCTCTAGGGGGTCCAAAAACTAAAAAAAAGATAAGCTAGAATTTCTTTTACACCTGGTTTAAGGGTATAAGTAACACTATTTAAGTTGTCTGTGCCGAAGGTTTTGGAATTTTGAAATTTGCCCTCAGAGCAGAATAATGAGCGAAATTGTATTTCGAGTTATCCAGTAATATGCGAAATTTTCTTAAGTATTTATGTTTGGAAGCTGAAACTTTCTATATGAGTTCCATAATGTTTATCTATTTTGCTAATAGCAGCGGACATTTGGTACGACCCTTGGGGGCATGCCCTTAAGGGATCAAAAACGTGAAACGATAAGAAGTATAATGACTGCAACTTTATAATTTTCATTTTGTGGTTTACATTTTCTTGGGGAATAAATTCAATTGCTTGTGGAATCCAAGATAAGAATTTAGAATTTTGACTTCCGTGCCAAATTAGGTAAATTTCCTGAAAATGTAAAAAAACAATAATTTTTGAAATTCTAACATAAAATCATATAATTAAGCAACTCTTTAATGTCATCATGCACAATTAAGCTTCAAAAATATGATTCTTACATTGGTAAATTTCCTGAAACTCTCAAAGACCCATTATTTTTTGGAATTTTAACTAGTAACCATATCTTTGTTGGTGCCTTATTTTATCAGTGATCATTTTCAATAATCAGATTGCAAAACTTTGATTCCAATTTTGGTAAATTTCCTGGAAGTCTTGTTATTTTTTTTTGGAATTCTACCTAGCAACCATATATTTTCCATTCTTAACAGTAATGATGATTTTTTTCAATAGTCAGATTGCAAAAAACTTTGATAAATTTCCTGAATGTCCTAAAGACCTGTTATTTTTAGCTCACCTGGCCAAAGGCCATGTGAGCTTTTGCCATCACTCGGCGTCCGTCGTCCGTCCGTCGTCCGTCCGTCCGTTAACTTTTATTCAAAGATCTTCTTCTCTGAAACTACTGGGCCAATACTAACCAAACTTGGCCTGAATCATCACCAGGGTATGCTCTTTCAAGTTTGTGATTTTTATGTCCATAGACCAAACAACATGGCCACACGGGGATGATAGTTTAAAATTGCTGTTTTTTTGCAAATTACTCGAAAACCATTACAGATATCAAAATTCTGACATGGGGTAAAAATGATCAGCATGATGGGATCTACCTGCCCTGCAATTTTGGAGAATACCCATTTTCCCTTTCTTGGAGTTATTGCCCCTTTTCCGTAAAATTTTCAGTTTTTCGTTACTTCTGGGCTTATATATTGAAATTGATAGAAGATAGAAGTGAATTTTGTATAACAAAAATTGTCAGCATAGTAAGATCTACATGTCCTGCAATTTTAAAGAAAATCTGACGACCCACATAGGAGTTATTGCCGCTTTTTCTTTGAATTTTCACAATTTTTGAACGTTTTTACTTTTATTTCAAAAACTGTTTGAGATAAAGGTTAAATGTGAATCACAAAAGTGTTGAGGTTTTCCAGAACTACAATTTCTACATATGTCCAGCAGGTTCGCATCTCATCCAAGATGGCCACGAGCGGGGATGATAGTTTAACATATATATTGGACCCTATGGGAAATAAATTCAAAGATCTTCTCCTCTGAAACCACTAAGCCAATGGGGACCAAATTTTGTCACAATAGTCCTTGGATGGTCCCCTTTAAAGTTTGTGATTTTTGCGTTTGTACCTCACCCAAGATGGCTGCCAGCGTGGAGCACAGTTTAAAATAGGGACCCTATGGGAAATGCATTCAAATGTCTTCTCCTCTGAACCTACTGAGCCAATTGGAGCCAAACTTGGTTACAATTGTCTTTGGGTGATCCCTTCCAAAGTTTGTGATTTTTAGTTTGTACCTCATCCAAGAATGAAAATGTAACATCTGCTGAACTGATTTATAGTATGAATGGGTGGTCTATAGGTGACAATAATAAAACCAGTGACCAGGTGAGCGATACAGGCTCATGTGAGCCTCTAGTTTGGAATTCTACCTAGCAACCATTTCTTTTTCCATTCCGAACAGCAATGATGATCATTTTCAATAGTCAGATTGCAAATAACTTTGATTCTAATTTTGGAAAATTAACTGAAACTCTCAATGACCTGTGACGTTTTGGAATTCTACCTAGCAACCATACCTTTTTCAATTCCTTATATTACGAATCCTTGTTTTCAATAGAAAGACTACAAAAATCTTTGCTCTTGGTCGGGTTTTCCTGAAATCCCCAAAGACCAGTCTTTTTGGGGGAATTCAACCTAGCAACCATACCTTTTCAATTCCTTACAGTAACAGTGATTGTTTTCAATAGTAAGACTGTAAAAATGTTTGATTCTGGTTTTGGTAAACTTAAAACTCTCAAATACCTGTTATTTTTTGGAATTCTATCTAGCAATCATATCTTTTTCAGTTCATTGCAATAATTGGAATTGTTTTCAATAGTAAGACTGGAAAAATCTTTAATTTTTAATTAAATTTATATTGATGCTTCCTTTATAGTCCGAATGACTAGGCAATAACTTAATGCCTAGGATTTAAGCTTAATGCCTAATTTCATCTATTGCTGCTAACATATACATTTTCAAAACTAAACTTTAGTATGGTCCAAAAAAAGGAGAGCGGGGGGAGGGGTTGCAATCTATCATTGACTTTTTTCATTTTTCTAGCTGTAACGACTTTTTTTCTAGAAATCAGGACTTTTTTACTCTTATTGACGACTATATCTTCTCCTAATAACGCTTTCGTCATGTTATAAAGAGAATTTTTCCCCTCAAATTTGGTCTCGATAGGCTTTCGTAAAATTCATATAAAGTCATGTGAACAATTCAGTTGCAAACCAGGAAGTAGGGTTAGGTTTGTACATACTAACATACAGATTTTTAATTATTTGCGTATGTTTCTTTTCAGACATTAGGCATGGACCATTTGAATTTCAAGGAGTTGGGGAGGGGGAATGGCTGGGATTTTCACCCGAAAATAGTTTTTTGGCTCGCTTCGCGGGCCAGATTATTCTTTTCGAATTCAGTTTGCCAGGAAAATTTGTTGAGCAAGGCCTTTTTAATGGTCAGGGTGCTGTTCAGAGAATTTTTTTTTTAACAAAAACAGCGCGTGATTTTTTTCTCAAATATCCAAGCCCCCTTTTCCTCCCTGAATGTCAAATGGTGCGAGCCTAATAGCCTGCTGATGGTATGATAAGCAATCGATACTTCTCAGTGAGTAACGATGAAAAGTCATACATGTATGCTTGAGTAAGACCTCGCCACCTTTTTAGCTCACCTGGCTAAGGCCAGGATGAGCTTTTACCATCACTTTGAGTCCGTCGTCCGGCGTAAACTTTTCATTCAAAGATCTTCTCCTCTGCAAATACTGGACCAATTGGAACCAAACTTGGCCACAAGAGTTTTTGGGTGGTCCCCTGCAAAAAGGTGATTTTCAGGTGCGCGCTATATCCAACATGACCGCCAACGGAGGACATAGTTTTAACAATGTCGGTCCTATTGGGAAAACATTCAAAGGTCTTCTCTGAAACTACTGATCCAATTGGAACCAAACTTGGCCACAAAAGTACTTGGGTGGTCACCTGCAAATAAAATGTTTATCAGGTTCGCTCTACACAGTTTTAACATTGGACCCGATGGGAAAACTCATTCCAAGATCTCCCCTGAAACTACTAGGCCAATTGGAACTAAACTAGGCCAAATTAGTCTTTGGGAGGTCCCTTGCAGAAAAGGTCTTTAATTAGGTCCGTGCTATATCCAAGATGGCTGTCATTGGGAAACATAGTTTTAATATTGGACCCTTTGGGATAACAGATCTTCTCTAAAACTACTGAGCTGTGAAATCAGACTTGGCCACAATAGTTCATGGATGGTCCCTGAAAAAAGGTGTTTTTCAGGTTTGCGCTATATCAAACATGGAAGCCGGCAGTAACTACTGGGCCAATTGGAACCAAACTTGACCATATTAGTCCTTGGGTGGTCCCCTTCATAAAAGCAGCTTTTCAGGTCCGCGCTATACCCAAAATGGCAAGCAGCGGGGAACATAGTTTTAGATTAGACCATATGGGAGAACACATTCAAACAAGATCTTTTCCTCTGAAAATGGTGAGGCAATTGTAACCAAGCTTGACCAGAATTGTCCTTGGGTGGTCCCATGCAAAAAAGGTGTTTTTAAGGTCATCGCTATGTCGTAGTGTAAATTTTGACAATCTTTTGAACATTTTATAAATTTCCTAAATTCAGTTTCGATATTTCAAAATTTTATATCTTGGGTTAATATTGTGGGTAACACCCGTCGCTAATTAAAATTAAGGTTTTGGCGCTGTTTATTCAATTAACATTTGATTTAATTAACTTAATTCTGGTATGAGTGATTGTTGTCCACATGTCAACATTTGGTGACATATTCAGTATTACTCAGAATATGGTAAATATGGTAAAAATTCAGGAACACACATCTTGCGAAAGACATTTCGGATACTCTAATGAATATTGTGCGTACCCCGTATGTACGACTAACTGACTCAGACTTGTACAAGGTTTTACCGTATTGTATGGCACGCCGTGTTCGTCAAAACTATCGGGAAAGACATTTGTGTAAAATTACACATCGAGATTTTCTAATTACACACTGAGATTTTTTAAAATGCACTGAGATTTTTTAAAATGCACTGAGATTTTTAAAATGCACCGAGAAATAAAAATATTCACTGAGAAATTATTTTTAAACACCAAGAATTAATTTTACATACTCAGAAATAAATTTAACACACTCAGTTTTGTGCGCACTTTCTCTGCACAGATCTCATAAATATTCATGTAATATGAAATATTCAACAAAACATCTGGTATTTGGTATGTTTTTATTTTTTACTTCGGACTTCCGAACAAATAAAGCTTCCCTGGGAACATGATCTATTCATGCTCATTTTTTTTACATGAATATGTAAACGGCGGCAACGGCGGCGTCGTAAACTTTGTTTAAACCTTAATAACTTTTGAAGTGTATTACTTATATGCAACCGCTTTTGTCCATTGGTTGCTTATGGTGTAAGCTTTCCAGCATCATATGTTTCAGATGACCTTGACCTTGTCTTCATGGTTCAATGACTTCATAAAAATTGCAACATAGTTTAACATTCAAGTTGATTTCTCTGGATTTGTAATACATAGGTCCATTATATTAAGTGTTTTGATGTATCTTAGTGGCTGCATGCCAGTCTGATACTTGTCATTTGACCTCGACCTCATTTGCACGGTTCAGTGACTGTCAATTTTGCGACATAGTTTTACATTCAAGTCAATTTCTGAGGCACTGTAATCTATTGACATACTATACCGTATAGCGGGTATTTTTCGCGGTCGCCAAATTTGGCGATTTGTTCCTCGAAGAGGGGTATTAAATTTCAGCGGTCATCAATTTTTGCGAATGGAAAATTGTGTAAGGGTAAGACATGTATAAAGATATACTGAATTTAATTTCGCGAGTTTTTATTTTCGCGCTTCCAGAAACCACGCCAATATAGCGAAAATTTCAACCTCGCGAAAATTACCCGCTATACGGTATTTTGTCTATTGCTATATCTACGTGGGTGCATGCCAGTCAAACCGGCGTTTTACATTTCCGCAAATTGGTATTACGTTTCCGCAAAAAAAGTTTTACTTATCCGGAAAAAAAATGTTTACGTTTCCGGAAAAATATATATTACATTTCCAGAAAAAATTTACCTTTCCGCAAATGGAATGTCTTATCTTTGTAAAATATTTTTTTACATTATATGTACAATTAACAGTTTTATTTTGAGCCATTTAACATTTAAAAGAAAAAATAATCAGTATAATATGAAGATCACTAAGTGATTCAACAAATTTCGAACGTTTAATGCCTTTTTAAACCTGCAACTTTGATTATATTTGCTTTTCATTTCGTAATTTTTGTACTAGCGCATCATGTAAAATACTTAAAAGTAACATGAACCCACAAATAATTATTGTTTTGATACTTTTTTCAGATTTTTTTTTTGTTGGATTTGAAAGTTGGGCATCATTGACCATTATGTGCATTTTATTCTCCTAAAGTGATCATTTTCAAAAAATTTACTGGATTTATCATTGAATCAAACAATTAAGGGAAGTCTTACCAAAACAAATCCCAATATTATGGATCCAACCAGTACATTGCTGCACAATATTGACGATAATTTTGTGTCAAACTCCAACCAGGTAAATTTTCGGAAACGCAATGCATGAAAATTTCCGGAAACGTAAACTTTTAATTTGCGGAAACGTAATAATTAACATTCGAAAAATTTCCGGAAAAGTAATGCGCCCAGTCTAGCACATGTTATGTAGCCTTGACCTCAATTTTATGGTTCATTGACTTTGACCACTTTTCTACTTGAATACTTATTTCTCTGTAACTAGAACACCTAGATTAATTATATTTAATATATTGCTACATCTAGGTGGATGCATGTCAGTCAGACACATGTCGTGTAGCCCTGACCTTAATTTCATGGTACATTGAATTTGAACATTTCTTTACTTTAACACTTATTTCTCTGTAGCTATGATACCTAGAGTCATCATATTTACCTTACCTTGTCTACCTTGTCTTGGAGATAGTTAACTAGGCCTCTCTGATCCATCACTTGGTTATTTTTACTTAGTCCTGCTTCCGGTTCATTAAAGTCAGGAGCGAATTTTAATGGAAAATCCATCCAATGTTTATTTAACTGACTTTTGAATATGTTGACATTTTTAGCTTCCACTACCCTATTTGGTAAAGAATACCAGTCGTCCACTACATGTTGTGAAAAGCTGAACTTTCTACTATTAGTACGACAGTATTTTTTTTATATATATTTTGAACGTGTAACCCCTTGTTGTCTTGTTGTTGATTGTTGTACAGGGAATAAATTGCAGTCGACTTTTTCGACATGGTTCATAATTTTGTATGTTTGAACTAAATCTGCTCTTAGTCTTCTATGACCCCTTCTATGTTGCAGTGATGTATTACCTATGTGTTTTAGTCTATCGCCATATCTTAGATGTTCAATTTTTCTTATTAATTTTGTTGCTCTCCTTTGTACATTTTCTATTAATATAGCTTCTTTCTTATTTATAACGTACCATATTGAGCTCCCATCTTCTAAATGTGGTCTTACCAAATTCTTATACAGTGTCATAAACATATTCTTATCCACATATCTAACTAAATACCGAAGTTTTAAACTGTGAATTTTGATTCTGCATATGCGCATTTCGACAACTTATGTCTCCTCAGTGCAGATAAAATCTAAACGTTTGGAAAACCATACCCCTAGCGTCGGCGTCGGCGTCCGGTTAGGAAGAATGGTTAAGGTCCATTCCTGCTTATTGACATGCCCCACATCAACCATATTGGTATGCCTGATGCATTATTGGATGACCACTGCAATGCATGCTTCGGATGGTCTCTCTGACCTATATTTTACGCATGAGCGACTTGGTTAGGTAGAATGACATGGCCCACATCAACCATACTGGTATGTATGATGCATTTTGGGATGACAACAATAATGCATGCTTCGGATGCTGTCTCTTACCTACATTTTACGCATGACCGACTTGGTTTGGTAGAATGGTTAAAGTCCATTATCGCTTACTAACATGGCCCATCTCAACCATACTGGTATGTATGATGCATTTTGGGATGACAACAACACTGCATGCTTCGGATGCTGTCTCTGACCTACATTTAACGCATGAGCGACTTGGTTAGGTAGAATGGTTAAAGTCCATCCCTGCTTACTGATATGCCTCACATCAACCATATTTGTATGTATGATACATTTTGGAATGACTTCTACAATGCACGCTTCTGCTGCTGTCTTTGACCGATATTTATGCATGAGTGACTTAGTTAGGTAGAACGGTTAAAGTTCATTCCCGCTTACTGACATGCCCACATTAACCATATTGGAAAGCATGATGCATTTTGGGATGACAGCTGCAATGAATGCTTTGAATGCAGTCCGAGACATTGATTTTACATATGAATAAATCTGTTAGCAAAATAATTATAGTTAATTCCTGTTAACTGACATTTTTTTTTATTTGTCACAATGCTGTGCAACGAGGTGAGCTTTGCAGGCTGTGCATGCTTTCTATGTTTGTGTATTGGTACTATATTGGCATATTTCCAGATTTTTGGCAGTTTGTGTTCACCATAGATTTTTTGAAGATACGATATTTTAGCCAGAGTTTCTTTAATGATTTTAGGATGGATTGAATCACAACCTTGAGATTTGGTTTCCTTGACTTTTTGTGCATGGGTGCTTGACAACTATGGAATCGTTTATTATTACTGTGTCTAATTTTGTGTTGGTACGTTCATCAAAATTTGGCAACTGCTCAGAATCTGGTTCGATGACGCTGTTGAAAAATCTAGGAGTTCTGCCTTGTTTTAATGGAAGTGTGAATGTGAGAGTTGTCATCTTTAATGCACTGGATGTTTTCCCTAACTTTAGTTCTAGACTGGACATATTTCCAAAAGACCTTTGGGTCGTCTTTTGTTTTTTTGTGCTACCGATTTCTCGTAATTAACGTGAGCTTCTCGTACTTTGGCATTAAATATGTTTTTGACCTGCCAATAGGGTCTGTAAGTCTCGTCATGTGACTCACGAGAATCCACGATAAACAGGCAATTCGAAGACGTTTCCCGCCAAAACATGACGTCAGAGGATTGTGACGTTCAATTTTTTGTTTGAAACGTCATATATCTTTGTTAAACATGTAACTTCCGGGTACAATTTTTGATCCCGGAAGTTCCAAAATTTTACGAGACTTACAGGCCTCATATTTAGTCTTGTTTTGTTGGCTTCTGCAATATTTATTTTTTTTTCAACATTTTCATCTTGTTCTGCACAGCAATTAGGGTATCTTTATCCATCCAGGGAGTATTGTAGTGTTTTGGCCTAGACTTGCTCATCGGTATATTTTCCTTACATGTATTTGATAATTTTTCTGCAAATCTAGTCCACAAGACTTCAACACTGGCTGTAGCTAGTAGATCTTCACAGTCAACATTGCCAAGAGTATTGTTGATTGTTTCATAATCACCTTTAAAATAGCTTGAATTATCACTTACAAAATGTACAGAACTATATACAAATTCGAGAACTTCATGGTCGGTGTTGCCAATTGGAGCACAATGCTCGATGCTGTCAATCATTCCCTCCTCATTTGTAAAAATTAGGTCAGCATCTTCTCCCCTGAATCTTGTTGGCTGTTTTATGTGTTTGTACAAAAATGTGTCCATAACAATTTCCAAAAATTTAGATGCTAATTGCTCATTCCCAATAGAACTGTACTGCTGTTCCCAGTCAATATTTTTATGCCCCCAGATCGA
>MJUU01001420.1:10578-22502 GCA_002080025.1 Modiolus philippinarum
CAGATTTGAGGTAGCATTTACCGTTTTTGAGAAACAAGAGGCCCAAAGGGGTCAAATGGGAAAAAAATGAATTTTTAAATTTTTTGTTGGATCTTGATGCAGTATTTTTCTGTAGGTTTCTATTAGCATGTTTAAACAGATACATTAAACAATTAAAACCATTCTAATAAACAAGAGGCCCAAAGGGGCTTCATCTGTTACAGAATAAAGGGGTTGAATTGGGTGTTTTTATGGTAATAAACAACTTTTCAACTATGTAAGATAGACTTTTAATTCTTGGCAAGTGGATAGGTCTTGTCAAGAGGAACGTCAATATGCAAAAAAATTAGGATTAGGTCCAAGGTCAAGGTCACAGAGGTCAAAAAGGGGTAAAATTGGGTATTTTCATATATTTTACTGTAGAATCTGGGGGCATATGTAGTGTTTCACAAACACATCTTGTTGAAATTGAAGTCTCCCATGAGTAATACTGAATCAAATTTGATAGTGTACATATGGTTTTTAGACATAATAAATTGTAATTATGTAATACATAATGGGTTTGTTGCATTTGGGCTTCTATATATACATGTGATTAGTAGGTTAGAACCCTCTGGGGACTGAATTCCAAACTTTAATGTGTTCTACAAACTCAGTTTTGTGGTTTTCTAAATCAAATATATATACTACAACCTATTTCTGTATAAATTTTATTCATGGGACAGTGTATAGTGTATCCTGATATTCTCCAAATGGTGTCTGTATAATCAACTTTGCAATTTTTTGGAAATACCGCAGTGATGACCGCTATTATATTCATACTATATACTATTATATTTTTTGTCGGCAACCAGCATTGACAAGACTGTCTGCATTTGTATACATTACAAGTAATTGTGCACTATATACAGTGGTTTTAAAATCATTAAAACTATTTATTTATTTGACAGATTGCAATCATGGCCATCTCCTGTCTCTAACATGTCATTGGTGTGAAGTAGGGAGATAATACCTCCTATAACTGTTTCATCTGCAATGCCTGCTGTATCTACAATATTACAAAAGAAGCCCTGACTAGGTATAAAGTGTTGATTTATAGGGCGTAATATGCCTTGGGACTGCTCCACATTTCAGGTTGACTGACATTTTGGATATGTACATTGGTTTTACTACTGGTACCTGTACCTATACAGATTGTATCTTCATTATAAGGGTTATCAGCATTGTTAGTTTGTGTAGTATTCTTCCTTTCTTCTTATTTCCTACCTTCCATTCTTTTCTTATTGGTTTCCCTTTGTCTAATTGTAAGATGCATTTGCTGAACTCATGAGTTTTAGACAGGTTTCTAATTTTGGAGGCTTTTCCTGTGCTTTTTATTATTGAACACTATTTTTAGAGGCCTGTTTGTTCCCTCTTTGGAATTACCCAATCTAAAAGCGACCTTAATATCCACTTCAGTTACTCCTATTGTATTGCATAGCTCATTAATCTTTGTGATATCATATAATTTTCTGTCTTGACTGATTTTGCTTTGGCATTCAGGTAAGTTAAAAATTAATATATTTAATGCTCTATGTCTTTGGTTTTCTATTTCGTAAAGCTCTATTCTTACGTCATCCTGTAATGAAGTTTTTATATCATTTTTAACCCCTCTACAAAACTTGGTTTTAATGTGACAATCTCCTCCCTGACTTTTAAACCTATTCCCGATTTCATATTATCAATCTGTTTTTGTCCCCCGCCGCAACGCGACGGAGGGACATAGTAATGGTCTCCGTCCGTGCGTCCGTGTGTCCGTGTGTCTCGTTTTTTGTAGGCGCAACTCCCCAGAAACTACTGGTCAGAATTCATTCAAATTTTACAGGATTGTTAGTCACCATTAGTACTAGATCATATCGCATCGCCATTTTGATTCGTCAAATTTTGTTGGAGTTATGGGACTTTGATTATTTCCACATTGTTATACAAAGGCAAATCTTGTGGACGCAACTCCTCAGAAGCCGCTGGTCAGAATTCATTCAAATTTTACAGGATTGTTAGTCACCATTAGTAATAGATCATATCGCCATTTTGATTCGTCAAATTTTGTGGGAGTTATAGGACTTTGATTATTTCCACATTGTTACACAAAGGCAAATCTTGAGGACGCAACAACTCAGAAACTGCTAGTCTGAATTCATTCTAATTTTACAGGATTGTTGTCGCCATATATACTAGATCATATCGCATCGCCATTTTGATTCGTCAAATATTGTAGGGGTTACTGGACTTGAAAAATTTAATAATGTTATACAATGACAGATCTTGTGGACGCAACTCCTCAAAAACCACTACTCAGATTTCCTTCAAATTTCCTTCAAATTTTCCAGGATTATTAGTCTCCATATGTACTAGATCATAGCACTTTATTGTCCCCAGCCACAACGCGACGGAGGGACATAGTAATGGTTTGCGTCCGTGCGTCCGTGTGTCACGTTTTTTGTGGGCGCCACTCCTCTTACACCACTGGACAGATTTTGCTGAAATTTTGTGTTTATTTGTCACCAACTGTAGTTGATCATATCATGCCGCCATTTTGATTTGACAAATATTACAGGAGTTATGGGACTTTATCGACTTAATGCATGCTACAGCTAAGAACACTTCGTGGGCGCAACTCCTCGGAAACCACTGAACGGATTATGCTGAAATTTTGTTTGAACATTTGCCACCATATGAACTTGGTCATATTTTGCCGCCATTTTGTATTCGACAAATTTTACGAGAGTTATGGGACTTTATCGACTTAAGGCATACTACAACATAGGAAGACTTTGTGGACACATCTCCTCAAAATAGAGTTAAGGGATTTTGCTGAAATTTTGCTTGGCTGTTTGCCACCTAATGCAGTTGATCATATCCTGCCACCATTTTGATTCGCAAAATTTTACATGAGTTATGGGACTTTATCGACTTTACTGCAGCGACGGGGGACACATAGCTACGCATAGCAAATCTTGTTCAATATATGATATTCTACTTTGGGTCTTTTTTTCTATTGTACGGAATTGCAGTGACAGGTCTGTCAAACATGAGAAATTTAGCTTGCACCCATTACAAGTCCATTTGACATTTTGGCTTGTTAGCAAGTAGCAGGACAGAGGATATCCTCTGCCATTAAAATTAATAACAGACACTCTAAATACTTCAATGTTGACTTGGGAGTAAAACAAGGGGATAGTTTAAGTTCTAGTCTATTTAATTGTTATATTAATGATATACATGACATTTTCGATGAATCTTGCGACCCACTACAACTTGATAGTACATCTATATCCAGTTTGAGTTTTGCTGACGACTTGATAATTTTTTCAAACTCTCATGCAGGACTACAGCATGCTCTAAATAAATTAAAAAATTATTGTTATGACTGGCAACTTACAGTTAATGTGAATAAATCCAAAATCCTCACTTTTCAAAAAATTTATACACCCACACCAACTCTTTTCTATAATAATTAACCACTTACAGACGTAAAAGAGTATAATTACTTGGGAAATATTATTAATTTTAAAGGTCATTACAAAGAATGCATACAAGCACTAGCAAAAAAGGGTCTTAAAGTCTTATTTTCCCTAAGAAAATTATTTTCAAATTTTGAACAATTACCTGTAAATCTTTCTTGTAAACTATTTGACACTCTTATTAGACCTGTCTTACTTTATAACTGCGAAATATGGTACATGGATGTATATCTTCCTTTATATAGAGCCCTTCTTCGGGCTGAGAATAATAGTAAAACTTGTGATGAGTTATCATTTGATTACAAATCACATTATGAAAAAATTCATACCAAATACTGTAAAATCATCTTAGGACTTAAAAAGACGGCAAGTAATATTGCTTCGAATACAGAACTAGGTCGATTCCCATTATCATCTTTTATTAAAACTCAAACAATGGTTTATTATTCCCGAATAAATACAAAAAATATAAATCCCCTTGTCACAGAAGCACTAAAAGTTAATAAAAGCCTACATGAAGAGGGTATAACATTTTTAAAGAATTTAATTTAAATATTGATAACTATTCAAATATAAACAAATCATTTGAAAAAATAAAATATCCAATAAAAAGTCAGTTAAAAAAGACTGTTACAGAACAATATGTAAATAAACTGAAAGAAAAACTATCTACGTTTACTGATGAATCAAAACTATTCTTATATAGTAAACTTAAACTAAATATTGGGCTAGAAAAATATTTATCTGAATTGCCATGTTTTAAAAGTAGACAAATATTAACAAAATTTCGTTTAAGCGACCATAATCTACAAATAGAAACTGGTCGATATAAAAATATTCCCCGTCAACAGAGACTTTGTAAGACATGTAAAGTTATTGAAGATGAAAACCATTTCCTTTTGAATTGTAAAATTAATGAACAAAATAGGACAAATTTTTTTGAACTTATACACCAAAACTGCCCAAATTTTAAAAATTTCAATCAGTTTCAAAAAATTAGTTTCATTCTGAATCCAAACTCAGCCCTTTTACCGGTAGTATGTACCTTTCTGAAACAATCTGCTGAATTGATATAGGGTCCACGCCGGTCAGAGAGTCATCTATCTCATTGTATAATGTATATGTTTTGTGTTGTATTGTATTGCTTTGACCCTTAGGGGTGTAATTTTGCAATAAAGAATTATTATATAACATGGTACACAAAAGTTCAGTTCACAGACACAGCAACATAAACTGTCTATATCCTTGTCAATTTCTATTTCACATTTCGGACACAAATTACTCCCCATTCTAGCCCTCATAAGAGTTTTTACCCTGTATAATAGGTGTTGAGCTTGCTAGAAAATTAGCCATTTCTAGTGTCTATGTAACTGTAGTAGGTCTTTCCTTCTACTTCTGTATTAGGTAGTTATATTGTTGACCGATAGGGCTTCCCTATTGTAAATTTATTTTTCCTGCTTTCTGATTTTTTATAGGGCTTTCCTACTACTTTTATATTAAGTCGTTCTATTGTTGGTCAATAGGGCTTCCCTGTTGTGAATTTTTCAAAACTTTTTAATTTAAACAATCTACTTGCATGTGATTACTAGGTCCATTTTTTAAAGTCGATAGGGCTTCCCTATTAAAATGATGATGTATGTTACTTATCTGAAGCTCAGTATATACGGCTTCCCTATATTTAGTCTTACAGGTACATACCTGCCAACTTTCACGATTTTGGCGTGATCTACACGATTTTAACCTTCTGTCACGATGTCACGATCGTGAAACAAAAATTTGGCATAAAACACGATTTTGAAGAAACTCACACGAAAAAATGTTTGTTTACACGATTTTGACTGTTGAAAGGGAGATAAACCAAATTCTCGGAAGGGACTCGATATTAGCCAATCAGAATCCGTTTTACATCGATCACGCGGTTTTCGCGTGAAAACAGCTGATGTAAATAATCGAAAATATGACGAGTTTGGTTGATTTTTTTGTTGATTTTAAGGCTTCGGCGGCGTAAATAAAGTTATGTTAATGGATGGACTACCGGCAATCATAATGAACAGTTCTTGAGTTATGAATCAAGGTTCACAATCTCTGAAACAACGAGCTGTAAGCACCACACTTGACAGTTCCGTGGATGGCTATTCGAGTGACTATGTCGTTGCAAGTCCCCCGTTCTGCAGAGTTTGCATGGTTGAACTGAGTAGCATTAACGACATTAACAAACATATTGGTACTGTAATGCACGAAAGGTCACTCAAAATCCCAGAACACCATTCTTTTGACTGAATCAGAAAAGGCAAAAAATATTTTAAAAAATTTGTAATGCTTGCTTTATTTATAAAGAATGGAATAAAAGGAGAAATGCAGTAAACGTACATCAGGCAAATAATAAAGGAGAGAGAGAGTGGTTTCATTAACAAGCTTACAATCTTTAAATTTAAATAACAGCAATATAATGATTAACAGAAAGCATTGGTTTTGTTTCCCTTTAACAGTTAAAACAAGTAAAAATTTAACAGAACATAAAACACCAAATGGTCCAAAAACAGTTCACAATTGATTTATTTGACCAAAAATAATCAAGAACCAGCAGAAATGCCCAAAACACAATAAAATAGGAATGTCTTGCCTCCCTCAATAAAAAAGAAAGTCTTCTATAACACCCAGATGTTTGTATTTGATAAAAAAGAGCATCAAGTATTAGACAAAAACAAAAAAACAAAAAAAACTTCGCGCAAAACGCCGCGAAATCTCACACGACTGAAAAGGACAGTCGCGCATAAAAACCCCCATGGAGATTTTCAAAAGTTGGCAGGTATGCAGGTATAATATATTGCAAAGAAGGGCTTCCATACTCTCTTTGAATAAGTTTTAACTAGTATTATAGGGCTTCCCTATAGATTATATTAGCTGAAAATAAACGTTCTTCCAAAAGTCCAATTCCGGAACGTTCCGGGTATTAGAATGGCGGGTCAAAGAGGTCAAACGGGGTAAAAATGGCGTCCCACTGTATGAGGGCAAAGGGAATAAATTCTTCTATCAACATAGGAAAGGTGTTTATGATTGGAAAAACGCCGAACATGTCATAAATCAACATTTTATCCCAGGCGGGTCATTTGCAACCAATTTATTTTAGGTCAAGAAAATAAATAGGAGAATACCTAGATTACGCTCAACTGACGTCAGGTACCAGTTTCCAGTAGATTCGGGGTAAGATTTCGACAATTACCCAAAAATTTGAAAGTGGAATATCGTCTATTAGTAAATTAAATTAAACATGTAGGGCTTCCCTACTTACTCTTTAATATGCTAGATGTATTTAGTATATTGAAACTATAGGGCTTCCCTATTGTCGAAATATGCCTATCATTGCATTTAAACCCACTGGCACTAGTAGTCGTTAATTACCGAAAGCTATAGAATTAAAGTTAAGTGTAGGGCTTCCCTACATTTACCAACGACCTAGACTATGTATACTTGTAATAGGGCTTCCCTATTACTGTTTTATCTATAGAGTTAACACCAATCAAGACAGCTCGTTAACTAATCTAACAAATTTGTATAATTTGGAGATAATTCTACCAGGGTGTTCACCATTGTAGTTAATTTTGTATTCTACCTGATTGTCACTATTGTATTTGTTAGATAGTATTTGGTCTTGCGATATTCTCGGCGTGCACAACAACCTGTTGATAAGTTTTATTTGTATATTTGGTCTATTGCTACATCTAGATGGGTGCATGCCAGTCTGACACCTGCCATGTAGCCTTGACCTCAGTTTAATGGTTCATCGACTTTGATCATTTCTCGTTAACTAGAACACTTACAGGCATCATATTTTCTCCAATGCTACATCTAGGCAGGTACATGCCAGTCTGACACTTGTCAAGTAGCCTTGACCTCAATTTCATGGTTCATTGACTCTGCACATTCCTCTTTAACTAGAACACTAACTGGCATCATATTTTGTATAATACTAGATCTAGGCATGCACATGACAGTCTGACACCGGTCATGTAGCCTTGACCTCAATTTCATGGTTGATTGACTTTGATAATTTCTCTGTAACTAAAACACATACATGCATCATAGTTTGTCTAAAGCTATATATAGGTAGGCACATGCCAGTGTGATACATGTCATATAGCCTTGACCTCAATTTCCTGGTTGATTGACTTTGATCATTTCTCTGTAACTAGAACACTTACAGTCATCTTAGGGGCGATTCAATAAATGTGTCCCTACCTGATCTTCTTGACCAATCAAATGCATTGATGTTGTGACTGATTCATTGAGTGGTTCTATATCAATAAGTGGCAGTTCATTTGTGAAAAGATGATGAAATGCTACATTGCGTATGAATGTACACAATATATCTTCTGTTTGCGTCTACATTTGATGACATTGTGTTTTCTTAAACACAGAAACTGTCAAAAGATATACACGTCACCAATTCACGGTGGGGACAGATTTATTGAATCGGTTCTATTTTGACTATGCTACATCTAGGTGTGCACATGCCAGTCTGGCACCTGTCATGTAGCCATATGGCTAATTGTTTTGTTGAAGATATGCATATACAGGCGAGACATTTCTGTTTCTACACTTGTTAATAAAAAATGTCGAATTTATTCATTGTTGAACTTAGTCAGTTTTCATTTAATTCTAACATTACGGTACCGAGTTTCTGTAATATGAAACTATAACATCTTATAGCTGCTGCTTTTGAAAATTTGCACAGTTGTTGATAAGCACCTCCACTTTTGGCAGATTTGAATAGAAATGTTGAATTTATCTATAGTGCAACTCAGTCATTTGTTCATCAAGTTTTAACATTACGGTACGGTCCCCCCTTAGGTCGGAAAATATTTATAATTCCTAGGGTTTTTTAAAAAAAATTGGGTTCCGCCCCCCCCTCTTTTTGAAATCAAAGTACTGAAGTACTTTTTAGTCGGATTTACGCTTTACTTTCGTAAAAGATAATCGTAAAATTGTTTATTGTGCAACAAAATTCTATATATATGGGAAATGTTGAAGGTATAGAAGGTGAAGAACAATAAATACGTTGTTCCATTTGGTTAATTTTACCATGTACAGTGCACCCTCGTTATATCGCCACCTTTGAAGAGGAGCATTATAACGAGGGAGCGCTGTATCTGTAGGATTTTGTGTCATGTACATTTACTCGATGACAATATCTCTTGTTTTTGCATTTATGACAGAGTTGTGTGGAGTTCTTATAAATATCTCCATTTATTGAGGTGCATGCTCTCTACTTTTCTTCGATTAAAATTTTAAAATTTTACATTTTGGCTTTCGTATTTTCTTAAAAAATCATACTTTTTTTACCATCTGTAGTTATTATGCCCACATCTCCCAATTTACTTGCCAAGTTATCTTGCAACGAACTCGATGAATATCCTGTAGTCGTTTGTATTTCGAATTGTCTTTTGGTCCTTCTGTCGAGCAATGGATGACAGTGTTTATTAGGGTACTTTGTCCGATATGTTTATGTCTGTTGACGATCCCGCGTCCATTGACGTAGACAACCATGGACGTAGCGTTGTTCGACATCCAGCAAGTGAATTCTGCTCAAACCGATGAAACTAGAGCAGGTGTATTTTCTCATTGTTGAAAGCCTCATACATTTTGTATATTTTTGCGTCTAGTAAATGGGTATGACAAACGCATATCTTTTGGTAGTGGTTAAGTTACTACGCTAGTTGATTGCAAGGCTATATTCGTTGAAAGCTGTCCAATGTTTAGTGTCGGTTAAACTGGTTAATTATAGCACATGGACAAATGTTATTGATAATACGGGGGATATAAAAGGTTTCTTAATTAAACTGCAAAATGTTAATTCCAAAGAACTGACATATGTTCTGTTTTAGCTGATACAAGTAAGCGATGACAATGTGATATATGAAATACCTATTTGAACATTTGAATACAATTAATACCCAAGTTGCATAAAAAACAGTAAATTTCGTTATGCTGTATATATACGTGTTTCATGTGATGCCTTTATGGTCTCAAACTATACAATGTAAAAGAGAAATTCTGTAATACATTGGTTTAGACAGCATACGTGGACATATTTAGTTGACAAATTTTTATCTAGCGATTCCATAAAAATGTGTTGGTATGTTATCATTGAAAATTGATAAAAGAAATTCGTCACATGTAAATGCCATATCTTGACCATATTAGGATTCCGAAGTAATAAGGGAACATCTTGTATAACTGTCGAAATTTGGCAACAAACATAATTTCCTTAACTTTGAAAAGGGGGATTCAAATGAGATCCAGAGAAAGGAGAGGTTCCAATCTAATTTTTGCCATTTTTTTAACTGTTGACTAAATTCTGCACGAAATTAATTTTTTTAAATCGAGAAAAGGGGGAGGTTTCCAACCCCGAAGTCCTCTCTTAATCCGCCAATAAAAACATGAAAATTGTTCATCCTTTGTCTCTTAGAGAGAAATATATTGCCAATTTCATATTTTTTTTTCAATATCGATACAAAAGCCATATAAGTTTAAATTTTGAATCAATTCTGAAACAAATTAGCACTAATTCCTCGGTTTATTATTTTTATTTATTTTTTAGCATCGTTTAAATTAAGAAACATTACAATATTCAGGTAACAGGTTATTGATTATTATTTCTACAAAAACAGTAATATGTGAAGTTATTTATAACTTACTTGTCACGTGACACTCGGTTAACTACTAAAATATTCCCTCCGCAATTCTATTTTAATTAGGCTTACACCTTACATTTATATGTCATATTTCTTATGCTGTTTACAATAATGTTAAAGAAGAGATTCGCAATGAATTTGGCCGCAAAAAGTTGATTTTTGATCTCGAAGTGAATATTCATACCCGGGATTTTTCTAAAGAAAGTGACAGCATAAGAAGGATTTACGTACCGTAAATCCTCCTAAAAAATATTGGTCGGGCCCCCCTTAGCAGAAAGTCTGGATCCGCCACTGGCTTGTGTAATCTGAAACTCTCACACCTTATAGCTGATGGTTTTGAATCTTAGCACAGTTGTTCTGGACACACTGAAGATGTGCACCTCTCCTTTTGGGCAGATTTGAAAAGAAAACGTCGAATTTATTCATTGTTTAACTTAGTCATTTTTAGTTCGCCTCAACGAAGTTGAGGGGGACTATTGGAGTACCCCCGGCGTCCTCGTCCGCGTCCGCATTTAGGTATATATCTTAGTAACTATGCAGTGTAGGGTCATCAAACTTTGCATGTAGGTGCATCTTGGGTTAACTGACAGCCTCCAGAAAATTAGGTCTCTTTGACCTATATTTTCCGCTTGAGTGGCTTAATTGCATTCAAATTTACATTTTAGTTCATATCTCAGTTACTATACATAGTACAATAATCTAACTGTGCATGTGCATGCATCTCTGATGGTAGGTCAGCATCCAGGCAAAATTAGGTCACTTTGACCTATATTTTCCGCTCGAGTGACTTACATTCAAGTTTACGTCCGAGTTCAGATCTCAGTCATTGTACATTTTAGGATCATCTAACCTTGCATGTGCATGCATCTCTGATGGTAGGTCAGCATCCAGGCAAAATTAGGTCACTTTGACTTATATTTTCCGCTTGAGTGACTTACATTCAAGTTAACGTCCGAGTCTTGGTAACTGTACATGGTAAATATCATCTAGCCTTTGTATACATGCATTAGGGATGGTAAATGAGCACCCTGGCCAAATTGGATTTCTGTGTCCATGTGCCCTAGCGAGGCGAACTTTGTAATCGTTGACTACCTATGTTTTCATCATATTTTAACATTATAGTACTTGGTTTGTGGAATCTGAAACATTCACATGTTTGACTTAATACCTCTGAAAGTTTGCACTGTTTGAACACACTGTTGTTTGAACAAATTGATGATGTGAACCTCCCGTTTAGGCCATTTTTTGATTAAAAAGATTAAAATTATCTATTATTGAATTTGGTCCTTTATTTCATCATGTTATATCGTCATGATACTCAGTTTGTGTCTGGAGATGTTGCACAGTTCCGAATGACTGATCATGGGCAGCTATTCTTGAATTTTTGCATTGCTTTTATAGATTCAAAGTATGTGTTATATGAAACTCAGATATAGTTTTCACCTATGCTGAAGTGATATGAACTATTTTCATTTTATTCTTTGTTCAACTTTGTACATTTAGGTTTTATTTTTTTGCCTCACCTATTATAGTGAGGGGGGGGGGATATAGTGTTCGGGTCCGTTCGTCCGTCCGTCCGTCCCAATTTAGGTTTACCCTCATGTTTAAGTTTTTTTTCTGTGAAGGATGTATGCTATTATCATGAACCTTTGTATAAATACACATTAGGGTATAACTAAACAAAAATCGCAGTAAAAATTTATCCATACTACCAACTTCATGATTCACTGATCATAGAAAAAAGGGG
>MJUU01001421.1:0-23255 GCA_002080025.1 Modiolus philippinarum
TCATCAGAAAATTAAATCTACCTTTTGCTTTCTAAACAAGATGGCAAATTAATTTGATTAAATAAAAACTTTGTGGATAATGTAGACAGTTTCATTAAATAATGCTTCTGGCATTAAAACTATCATACCGCCTAATAGAACGTAAAATACAACATATTTGGTGCTAAAAGCAAAATTACTCTGAATTGGAAGACGCATCAAAGTATAAAACATCATAAATATGGTTAGATTCGAACCATTCCCCTACAAATCACAATATATCAGGCCAATGATTTACGTTTTTATACGACTGTTATTGCTAGTAATTGTAAAAAATTATGGTCAATGAATACGAGTTCTAATGCTATGAGTAGTGTCTGTATTGCAGCTAGATTTCCAACAACTTTGTAGCGTTTTACTTTATTAACCACGTTTACTAAATTAAAGAATAAAAATGTATAAAATGATTAAAAAATACAATAAATTCATTAGTAATCACTTTACAATTACAATGTATCATACATAAAAAGAACAAGAGGCTCTCAAGAGCCTGTATCGCTCATCTGGACCATGGCTGACATAAATAAAAGGCATTTCCAATAGGAAAAACAAAACACAAAATTTAGCATAATACCTTTTTTTCCTAAAATAACAGTGTTCTTGTTTGGTTTCCATGGCAACCAAAACTTCCACTATCCATTACAACCCATAACAGAACACCATTCAAAAAAAAATTGGGCAGGGGTTCCCCTTATAATCAGGGTAATACATGTTGCTGAAATTAAAACATTCAGACCACAATTCAAATAAAAATTCAAAAATTTGGGCAGAGGTTCTAATTGGACTAGCAGTTTCTGAGAAGAAGATCTTTGAATGTCTTTCCATAGGGTCAAATGCTAAAAATATGTTCGCGCTGGCGGCCATCTTGGATGAGGTACAGACCTGCCGGATACCTGTTTTAGAAAGGACCATCTAAGGACCATTGTGGCTAAGCTTAGTTTTAATTGGACTAGTAGTTTCTGATAAGAAGATCTTTGAATGTTTTCCCATAGGGTCCAATGTTAAAACTATGTTCCCCGCTGGCGGCCATCTTGGATGAGGTACGGACCTGCCGGATACCTTTTTTGGAAGGAACCATATAAGGACCATTGTGCCTTAGTTTAGTTTTAATTGGACAGGTAGTTTCTGAGATCTTTGAATGTCTTTCCCGTGGGTTCTATGTTAAAACTATGTTCCCCGCTGGCAGCCATCTTGGATTAGGTACGGACCTGCCAGATACCTTTTTTGGAAGGGACCATCTAGGGACCATTGTGACTAAGTTTGGTTATAATTGGACTGGTAGTTTCTGACAAGAAGATCTTTGAATGTCTTTCCCATAGGGTCCAATGTTAAAACTATGTTCCCCGCTGGCGGCCATCTTGGAGTAGGTACAGACCTGCTGGATACCTTTTTGGAAGGGACAATCTAAGGACCATTGTGAGTAAGTTTGGTTATAATTGGGCTGGTGGTTTCTGAGAAGAAGATCTTTAAATGTACTTTCCCATAGGGTCCAATGTTAAAACTATGTTCCCCGCTGGCGGCCATCTTGGATTAGGTACGGACACGCCGGATACAATTTTTAAAGGGGACCACCCAAGGACTATTTTGACCAAGTTTGGTTCCAATTGGCTCAGGGGTTTCAGAGGAGAAGATCTTTGAATGAAAAGTTTACGCCGGACGGACGGACGACGGACGCCGGACGCCAAGTGATGGCAAAAGCTCACCCTGGCATAGCCAGGTGAGCTAAAAAGTAAAACACAGCTTTCTTTTGACAAAACTGGCGACTTTTATATCTGTCGATTAAAAAATAAGACACAAGGACAAGGTGCGATAAGGGGCTGATTTGGCCCTAAATTTCATTGATTTTTTAAAGTTGCACATAAATATTTTCGTTTTATGTTTT
Organism: Modiolus philippinarum; assembly: GCA_002080025.1. Lineage (NCBI taxonomy): Eukaryota > Metazoa > Mollusca > Bivalvia > Mytilida > Modiolidae > Modiolus > Modiolus philippinarum. Next base: position 1,922 of record MJUU01001421.1, read on the forward strand.
TTTTTTTAAAGTTAAGATCCCACTAAAGGAAAAAATGCAAATTTTAGAACCCATGACATCACAGTAGGTACGGTTCTGACGTCATGTTAAAGGCCACTTTTTAACGTTTTCATAGAAATACAAGGAATTTAGCAAATTTTTTAACAGTATTCCTAATCGGAAATATAGAGCGCATTCAAGAACCAACTAGATGATTTACCAGCTTAAAAGTAGATGCGTTGGACATCCCATATAAATATTTTTGTGGTTCTTGCATGCGCTCTATGTTTCCTCGTAAGAAAAAGTTAAAATTGGTCGAATTTGTCATTTGTCGACAAAATGTGCAATTTGTCCCATTTTCTACACTGAAAACTCTGTAATCGTACATCAATACTCGAGTAATCTTCCTGTTAACTGTTAACCAATATCCATAGAACATTTCAACAAAAAATATTGTGAGCAATTTTATTTTTTGAGGCCAAATAAGGCTTTTACCACACCTACTCCTTTAAATTACTGGCTGTAATCCACAAAAGAAGTTAAAAACAAACACGCATATGAAAGAGGATCTTGCATAAGATCAGATTAAAGATCGGGATATTTTTCACAAGTGTAAGAAATTTCGTCTTTTCTCGAGTGGAACTTAGCGAAACGAGGGGAAAAGACGTACGTAGAATTACTTACACGAGTGAAACATGGTTTATAAAGTAAAACGATACAAAGTTGTTGGAAGTCCCGAATTTTGATCTTATGCAAGTACCTATTTCTTCCGTAAATAGCGACAAGAAACGTCTGGAAACCTTAACCGTTTGAACAACGTTGTCGACATTTGAGTATTCTTTACATTGTGACATCATGTGTTTTATGACGTTTAGTCATGGTTACGATTGTTGTATCAACACGTCTGGTTGGTCATTTACCGGTGTGAGATGAGGTCACATTGGTCATATCACACTGTAAACCACCATTTACAGAAGGAAATTTTAACAACGATAGTCGGATGCGGTACTGACACTAGCTAAAGTAAGCGGTAGACATCCAACATATTTCTGGGCACCAAAAACTCCTCGTTCTCTATTCTTTTTCCCTTTAGAATAATAAATACACGAAGAAAACCCGATTCAGTTAGACTATTAACTATTGAACAAGAAAGGAATTGGTAAGAGTAGCCTTGAAGTTCTTGGCTCAAAACTTCCGGTCTCTAAGGGACCCGTTCTGTTTTTACTGCCGATCTTTATTATATTCAGTTCTAATATCAGTATACTTGCTAATGACACAATTTTCAACTTTAAATTAAACAATTAGTTCGTCTTTATAATAGTCGATTAAAGTAAGGATCATACGTCTGTGTGCAATTTTTGATGGTATACAAGAATACATGTCCAAACTATTATACTGACGTATTGGTTTGTTAAAGCTTTTTCTCCCACGTCATTTGTAGGATCTCTCTCAAAGTATTATACTGTTAGGTCATAATGTGCAAGTGGGAAAAGGGCTTGTCGCGGTTCATTGAGAAACATTCGAACGACAACGTCTCCTTTACATACTTTTGTCGTTTCTCATCCTCACGATTTGACGTATTACATTTAAATTTGATAATAATATATAGATCATAATAATGAGATAAATTGTGCCAATAAAACCTGATAGCTAGTTTAAACATAGTTTATTAGATTCATAACATACATAGAATACACAATCAATTACAATTACACTATTAAGGATTCGGAAACAAGCTATTAAAGCTTATGTTAATCCGTCTCCTTGCAAACGACAAAGTAGTAACACATAATAATAATATGCATGCTCGTGACATTTCACATAATAACATACTGTGAAAGTACTATTGTTCGTGGGGTTCCAATTTTCGTGGATTTCGTGGTTTGCTTAAACCACGAAATTAAGTTCCCAACGAATTGCATTTGTCGCTTGAGTTTTAATGCACAGAATTTGAAACCACGAATTTAAGTACCCACGAAATAACTATATTTATGAAAACCACGAAAATTGATGTCCACGAATAAAAGTACTTCCACAATATTATATTCTATATCAAAAACAACTATACATGTGTATTTATATACATTTATGAAGCAAAATAATATATATTATATTTAATTGACAAATCTTTTATTTTTCATGATGAATTTTTGCACTCGCAAGAAAATATCTTTATTTTGATCAATATTTAAGATTTCTGATCCGTATAAAAGCAGTTAAGAGTCAATGACAATAGGACAGTTAAAGGAGAATAAAAGTTCGTTGCGGATTTCTGCGTACTGATAGCTAATTGTACAATGCTGTTGATCCTTTGAAGCAAATGAGGTCACTTGGAAAACTTTTAGATGAAAAATTCAAACAACTGGCAAGTGCACATACATGGACCAATATTTTAAAGTAATTGTGACATTAGTTTCTGCACGCGGCTATTTCGACAACTTAATTCTGTCTCTTCAGTGCAGATCAAATCAAAACATTTGGAAATCCATAAATCGAAATATGTGTAAAAGCTTGTCAATAAAATCTTAAATCAGTTACGGAAGGATCTATGTAAGAGTGAGATACTCCTAAGCTTTAAGCTAGTTCGAGCCTAATAAAATATCAGACGGAATTCTTTTATTTTAAGATATTTTGTAGGTCTTAACTCATTTGTTCCAAAAATAAAATAAAAATGATATGTCACTTCCTGATGATCAGGCCTAATTCATATTTTCAGTATTTTTCAGCAATATTTACGAAGAATATATAGGGAACTGTGAAAACTTGCATATTAATTAGCTTTCATATGAAAAATGGATTTTTTTTTTTTTTTTCAAGAGATATACACTTCAGTTAAATGTTGAACTGAAAAATCTATATGTCACCGTTTGATTAAGAGATATATATGGTTAAAGAATTTGAAAGTTTGTAAGGGTGAAGGGAACTAATTCGCGGGAAAGTGTATGTCAGTCTTTTATGGCGTCACAATGAATAGACCAATAAAGGGATATTCCGGCTTGAAAATTAAGTCAATTCCGCATCCGACTCGTGATTCGCAAACGTATCAATCGAATGCGCCATTTATTAGTGTCGATCTACCTTAAACAATTTTTTTTATTTAGCTATTGCAAGCTTCCAAATAAATCGGTTTTTCGGGCCAGCACCGAAGAACTGGCAACTAGGTTGATGAATACCCTAGGGGACCAACAGTCCACCATTACAGCCATCGACACAGTGATAAAAATTAGAAAAACTGAGCAAAGCTCACTAACAAATACCACTCGCCACCCCCCCCCCCCCCCCCCCCCNATTACAGTAACAAAAAAATCCAGTTAAACAACTTCAAATGTAATAATCAAATTTTTAAATAGTTAGTGCACAATTGCAACATGTTCTGAACATTCTATGAAAGTTTCAGTAAATTCCACTGAGTGATCTAGGAGGAGTTGTCGCCACAATGTGTGTATCCCTATGGCGGACAGACGAACAAACAAACGCACGAACGGACACCATGTGGCAACAACTTCTCCTAGGCGACTCAGTTGAATGCCATGAAACTTTCACAGAATGTTCAGTACATAATGCCATTGTGCACTAGCTATTTAAAAATTTGAGTTAACTTGATTTTTTTAATAAATGGGGAGTGTATCTGCCGTAGGTTACGCACATTGTGACAACAACTCCTCCTAGACCACTCAGTGGAATTCAGTGAAACTTTCACAGAATGTTAAGTACGTATTGTCATTGTGCACTAGGTATATAAATACAAGATGGCCAAAATTTCATAATGGAGTCCATCAGAATAAATACCTCCCAGTTACACCCTGACAAAAGATCAACAGATGTAGGTTCTCCTTGATAAACAGGAGTTTTCTGTATATCATGTGCGTTTTTGTCACATGTACATTCACTTCATATTCTTTCATGTTTTTCTATTTGATGGGTATTTTATTTAACCAGTGTCTTCTTGACTTGCATATGTAAAGATCGAGAATTGAAAATTCAAGATTGACAGACAAATATAAATTAAGGTGTCTCAGTGGTATCATTCCGCCATTTTTGTTTGATACTTGTTCATTTATGTTTCATTCATTCAGAAAGTTAACAAAATAGTTATCTAAACTGTAAAGAATGTTCCAAAGTATTGAAAATTTTTATTCCTTATAACTTTTACATTTTAAGTACAAAAGGGTGAACTAAAACACATGTGCTTTAAATCTGTTGCTGGGTCTACAGAACTCAGATATTATGCAAGGGAGATAATTTGATAAAATTAATTTAACATAGATATCACAAGAAAAATTAACATTTTGCAATTTGTCTCTCTTATTTCAACGTTGGCCTTTAATTTTCATTTTTTATATGCAAACTATATAATGATCTCAAAACACATGCAAAGTATGAACAAATTTAAATCTATCCTGTCCTTATCATTTCTATGTAAAATCCTTAAATTTTCAATTTCAGATTTTGGGTTTAAATGCACGGTGACTCCCAAATTTTATTTTATATTTCTAACAATAATACAATTATGATTCTAGACAGAAAATTCCACAAAATTCCATAATAGGAAAATAATGCCTTGCATTTTGATCAATAGGGTAGTCTGTCCGCCATAGTGTGCACACTTTTTGGTGACAATTCCTCCTAGATCACTCAGTGATATTCAATGAAACTTTCACAGACTATTCAGTACATATTGCCATTGTGCATTAGGAATTTTAAAAGAAATTGACTTAATTAGATTTGATTATTTTTTTTTCTTATACCCTGCTTTAGTTGGGTGGTATATAGTGATTATAGTGTGTACCCTATGCCATTGATTAAAAAATCAAATCAAATCAAATTTTTAAATAGCTAGTGCACAACGGCAATATGTACTGAACATTCTGTGAAAGTTTCTTTGAATTCCACTGAGTGGTGTAGGACGAGTTGTCGCCACAAAGTGTACTCTATGACAGACAGATCCCGACTTTCCCATTGATTAAAAACAACTCAAATCAAATCAAATTTTTAAATAGCTAATGCACAATGGCAATATGTACTGAACATTCGGTGAAAAGTTTCATTTTCCAATGAGTGGTCTAGGCGGAGTTGTCGCCACCAAGTATGTACTATATGACAGACAGATCCCGAAATATGTGTAAAAGCTGATAGAGAACAACCTACAAATAAGATCGGAATAGAAAAGCCAAAACCATGCTAAGGACAGAGCTATAGGAAAGGGAGATAAATAATGTACTCATTAGCTTTAAACAAAATTTTCGTAGATAAGATATTGCAAGTTTTCAAATAAAATATGTTTTCGGGCCAACACTAAAGTACTGGCTATATGTAAAATACCCAATCCTACCACTGATGATTTTTTTTCTTTTTTTTTTTTTTGCTTTTCTGTTAAGTTGTCTGCAAGGTATTATTTTCCTAGAATTTTGAGAAATTTTCTGTCTAGAATCATAATTGTATTATTGTTAAAAATATAAAATAAAATTTGGGGGTCACCGTGCATTTAAACCCAAAAACTAATATTGAAAATCTAAGGATTTTACATAGAAATAATAGGAAAATGGTAATATGAAAGGATAGATTTAAAAAACCTATTATAGATTTTGTTCATACTTTGCATGTGTTTTGAGATCATTATATAGTTTATATATTGAAAATTAGAGGTCACCGTTGAAATAAGAGAGACAAATTACAAAATGTTAATTTTTCTTGTGATATTTATGTTAAATTAATTTTATCAAATTATCTCCCTTGCATAATATCTGAGTTCTGTAGACCCAGCAACAGATTTAAAGCACATGTGTTTTAGTTCACCCTTTTGTAACTAAAATGTAAAAGTTATAAGGAATAAAAATATTCAATACTTTGGAACATTGTTTACATTTTAGATATTAACTATTTTGTTAATTTTCTGAATGAATGAAACCTAAATGAACAAGTATTAAACAAAAAATGGCGGAATAATACCACTGAGACACCTTAAGTTATATTTGTCGGTCAATCTTGAATTTTTAATCCTCGATCTTTACATATGCATGTCAAGAAGACACTGGTTAGATTTAATACCCACCAAACAGAAAAATATGAAAGGATATGGAGTGAATGTACATTTGACAAAAACGCACACGATACACAGAAAACTCCAGTTTATCAAGGATAAACTTCATCTGTTGATCTTTTGTCAGGGTATAACTGGGAAGTGTTTATTCTGATGGACTCCATTATGAAATTTAGGCCCTCTTGTATTTATTGTCGGTACTAAAATATTATATTTTAACAAGAAATTTTTGAAATGTGAATCTTGCCTTTTCACGAATTTAATTTTTCCAAAATATAAAAAAACACACATTAAGATAACGCATATGTGTTCCTTGCAAACCGTCATGAGAGCAAATATTTTGCACGTATTGGACACAAGGGGTCATTATTGTACAGAAGTATATGCAACAATAAAAAAATCTCATATTTTAAGTATACATTGTACTCTATATTGAAAGCCATGTTTCAATGATAAAAGTATAACAACATTTCAAACAGAAAAATGCATATCGGCCAAATTGTCTGTCTTTCACTCCAAAGAGACAACCACGATCTAAATAACAGTCATAGTAAGCTGAATTCATTGTTAGTCTTTTCAAACAAGACTGAAAATTGCAGGCATATTTAAAAATGGATAGTGGTCGTCAGAGAATGATAAATGCCGTTCCAGACTAGTGTCACTTGATCCTGTCAAAGAGCTAATTAAGGCGATGTAAAAATATGTCCTTTCTTTGAGTATTTCACTCGCTTTAATCTGACATTGCACTCACAGATGAGATATGTCATACGAAATAAAGATTAAATGTAGCGCCACACAAAAGACAAACTTGATGAAGTAATTTCTCTTCGCTAAAGAAATGACATTTATTTTTACAAGTATAAGTAACTTGTCTAGTTTCTTAAAAGGGGTCGTGTATCTCCGTTAATTCATCACCCAACATTGACATTTAAGCATACAATCTCTAAACTAATATGTTTTTTGCTAATACAACGCTTTACCAAATTTGCATCACAATAATTTATATCTGTGACGGAGATCTACCATAGTTATTCGCAGACGTGTCTAAATGTTATTTATACAAATTTTTGGACGATATTTTTCGATTTCTGTTGTCAATCACGTTACTATGTTGTCATTAGGACAGAATACATTTCAATATTGGTTACAGTAGATGTTAAAGTAACTGCCCTTTTGTCCACTATTAGCATCAATCCATTGGGTAATATATCATATAATTGTCTCCAAAGAAAAGATAAATCCTTTCTCTGTTTGCATTCAAACTATTACAAGTACCGGTTTCTAATTCTGATGCACATGCATAGATGGTCTATAAATTACATATGATATTTTTCCTAAAGATAAATATGTAAAGACAGTAATTACATAACATTACATAACCCTGCAAAGACGTCGACTTCCTTTCCAAGCGTCAATTTCGAAAACATAAACAAAATTTGACGGTTCTCTTTTGCACAATTAATGAATTTTAGCTGGATTTGGTTGATTTGATCAACTTTGAAGATTTTTTTTTACGAAAGGATATGGAGTAAATGAAACCATAACACATATGTTAACTCCAACTGCAATAAATTTTAATGAGCTGTATGCCATTTCGGAAATAAATTCCTTATCAACAGCACTAGAACCCAAACATAGAAAAAAAATCTTCAAAATGCATAAAACCAAACGAATCCGTATAATCAGTAATATCAAATATAGTTACGGACAAAACTACGATGGAGGAAGTTAAACATTAGTTTTTAAATTTAGATAATAATTATAAACAAAGTATACAGATGAGATATAATGCCTTTGTATTAATTCATTTTTTTTTTTGTTCATCATTTTGCTTTTAGAAAAGGTCATTTTTTTTGTGGTACTACAAACTCTCCAAAATGAGGCGTGTTTTGAAGAATGCCTTTTGCATTCGTGCACACAATTTGATGGATTTACTGAAAACAAATAAGTGGCCAGATATATGCAGAAAAATGTGATCTTGCACATTCTCATAAGAATGACATATCCAGCGACCAAATATAACCCGATTAACTTGGAGGATCAGAATCAGAATGTTAGCCCAGGAGCTAGAAGAAACGACAAAGTAATTCTGTATGTTTACCCTAAGAGGGCAAGCAATACTATAATTCATGAGAGAAAGACAATTAATTTAACTGGGATAATACTTTACCTCAAAGACTGGTTTGGTGCAATGACATGACAAGATAACACTGTCATTATTTCTACAAATTAGTGTCTGGAACAATCCCCAAACTTAAAAAGGAATACTCAAAAGAAAATGGAACAACGAAAGCATAAAAAAAAACAAAAAAAAACCATCACAGAAAAGAAAGATGGAGACATATATAGAAATGAACAACATGGTGCCAATTTAAAACCAGGGATGACATCAGGTGCACTAGTAAAATGAGCATCTCCTGACCCCTATATGACACCCAACTTGTTAAAAATGTCCATTCCGGTAGTACAGTCAATTCCAGAAAAGGAAAAACGAACTTAAGCTGTGAAAGGGAAAGATCCGTTGTCATCTAGGAACGGATATACCATAGCTGACCAAAAGATCGTAATGTCGACTGTTAAAATTTCTGCAGTGATAGATTCAAGTTATTGGTAACATACCTTTGTTTAAGTAGAGTATTTGTGAGCAACCGACCTCTGTCAAAGAAGTTACTATCGATCAAAGAATCTTGAGTTTAGAATGAGTTGGGAGACGTCAACTCCATTACGCTTGCACATTTGAAATGTTGCTATAAAGAAAAGGGGGGTTGACTATTGCAAAATAGCGAAGTCGTCGAGTTTAACATACAGCATAGTTTATAGTCTATATACCTCTGTCGTCAATTTCAAGATAATGGTCAAGGTATGAGGCCGATATAAAAGGTATGCACAATCACAGAATAGTTCCATATTTTATTTATTTATTTTTTTTTTTTTTTTTGGTTCATAATATCATCTTCGTTCGAAAAATCAAAACATCTATTAATTTCTTTCATCATTGTTGCTGCCTGGCAGTCATATGTTTACAGCAATCTATGCATTGTATCACGACCCTTATACATAAACGTTATTCATCTAATGCCCCTATGATTCTAACACGAGTACAATCTCTGCATATTGAAAAAAAAAAAGAAACCAGAATTGCCGATATTTAAAACTGTCTAAGATGTAAAGTTGCTACGACAAGTCGTTGTTTCTACAGCAAAGTGACATCAAAATAAGAAGAATACCTGGAATAATAATGAGGCATCTGCCTCTAAATGAAATTACAATGGATCTCGACTGGTCGTGTACTGAATTGTTTTCTTGGTAACAGAAACATAATAAGCTGTGTTCTTAGGACTGGTGCATTTAATATTATCCAAGTGAAAAGTAAGTTCTTTTGTTTCAAATAAGGAGCTTCGAAGTGTGTTTTAGTTGTTATGCTGTATCATCATCATTGAAATACCGCATGTAATACCGCCATAAAGGAGGCATAATAATCGGACAAACATTTTAAGAAACGAGAGGATCCAAGCTACAATTATTGCTGACATTCCATCTGTACAGATAAAATACCCAACCAATAATGCTGCACAACAAATTAACAGTATCTGATGTACCAAATTAAGGATTGTCAATCCTCAGGTTTTTGAAACTGTTTCTGACTTTCGGAATTCTTTTATTTTATCCATGATGATGACTTTGAAAATTTTGCACACTAACCCTCCACTTTTCATTTTAAAATATATTTGTATACATCTTCAATAGACTTTTGAACAAATGATGAAATTCTTGATACTCTTTCAATGCATTTCGAAAATTGATTGCCGTAATGCAAAGCAGAAGTTCGGTTTCCCGCCAAAATTTCAGGCTTTTAAATTTCAAAAACGGTCAAACTGACGTTCAATATGTTTTGCTTAAAATGATGTATGATCGATATTCTAATAAAAATAGAAATAGCAATTTTAAATTCTTGATATTATTCCCTTGAGGAGTCACCATCCCTAATCTTTGAAATCTCTCCAAACTCCAAAGTATAAAACTTAAAATGGAGGATCATGGAGATATAAATATATATGTAAAAAATATTTAGATACATTGCTCATTGTCCCTGTGACAGTTTTGTCTCCAGTCTTGAAACACCCAAATACAGTTGAAATTCCAAATGTAATTGCATTCATTATAAATTAGGATGACAGAAAAGAGAAAATGGAACCTGGATTCTTCGAAGATCCCGCCTTGACTGTTTAGGAGGCAATACTTGCAAAGCCTTAGTCAGAAAACAGAAAAACGAGTTTATGGCACCTCCTAATACTTGCAATAAGACAGATCAAGCGTTAAGCGTCAACACCGATGAATATTCAAGAAATGTTTTGTAGAATCATAAAAGAACAGAAAGTTGTGTTCCCGGATGGAACAATAGGGCTAGTAGAACTTACAGTCACTTAAAAGCAGATCTAATGAACTCAAACTGAAACGAAGGGATGACTGACGAACACCCACATAATGTCAACACCATCTGGGAAGTTGGGACGAACAAAACGACAAAGTTATGGAAATTTGCAGCCCAGACAGGAGAAGTAAGGAGGAAGATAACAATGCAGGGCATGTCTTATTTTTCATATCAATTGATACTGTACATAGTATTGATAATATTGCTTTTTAGTGTTTACATTTTTCAGTATATTTTGTATGATTGGGTAGTATGATAGATCGTGGGATAGAGTTGGCCAGGTTTAATTGAAGTTCCAATACAACAGGACAGGAATAGATTATAGCCCCTTTCACGATAAGTGGGTTCCTGTGATTTTGAGTGGAAAATAAAAACAGTTCCTGCAAAAATGAACTTGTAGGAAAATTAATCAAGACGTCATATTTCTTATGACGTTGCATTTTACCCTCTCAAAGGCATATGAGTGCATGTGCAAAATTAAGGACCACGGTTATCGTGAAAGTGTCTATAATTATATCTGAGGGTGATAGAAATGTATTATATAGAGGACGGTGAAAGATTGAAATGTCTCAGTGAAATAAAAGTGATAATTAACTGTGAAATTATTTTCCATAATTTCACTTTAGGAAGTGACGTCACAATAAAACAATATGTATTTATACTATAACTAATCCGAGATTCTGCTTATCGCAAAATATTCAACTCATGATCAAAAACATTGTAATTCATTCATGCGCTGCGCACATTCGTGATTTAATGCGTTGTTCGATCATTCGTTGAATATTTTGCGATATTCAGAATCTCGGATTAGTTATAGTATAAATACATGTTGCCTTATTTATTGGAACATGTCAAAATGTTAAATGTAAAGAAGGTCGTCTAAAAAGACGTTTGGATACAATTTTTATCTACAGGTTTAACTTATGAGAATAATTAAAATACAGATAACAAAACTTATTAAAATAAATTAAGCACAATTGTTTTAATTGTGCTGACTGAATAACAGCCAAATGTTCAAAAGTGTGTTATATTTAAAGATCACTTTGTTACATGAAGATAAAACTTTCAGAACAAAGTATGGCAAAAAAGTACAAATGAAGACAGATTTTATTACATAGACAAAAATAGCAGTCGATGAAACCAATATTTGGCTAGAATCCAGGACCGATTCACCTGAATATATCCTTACTGGGTACCAACGATGTTAATTTTAGAACAAGCATTAAATATGTTTTGCATGACGTAAGCATAAAGATTATTCTAGTAACAAAAAACTGCACCCCGTTAACTTTATTAGATCGAAGCATCTTTTCATTAGTGTAACACTATTTCATCTTGATTTGATCCAAACTAGAGGTAAAAGAAAATCTATCTTAAGCATTATTGTCACATGCAGAAATGCTGGAAAATATCAAAATTCAATATTGAATTACGAAACAAAAACTTTTAATGACAGTTTCCTCTAAACAAGGTTTGTAAATTTATTGATAGCAATAGAATTGATTTAATTCAAGATGTAACTACATATTGAGGAAGATTATTCCGACAGCTGACCGTTCACATTCCTCAATACTGTCTCTAAAGACAGTCAGATGTCAATGCATATTGCTTGTTGATTTGTATCAGAGCAAATAATAGAATAAATTTCAATAAATGTCGACAATGTTTGGTGGCGATGTTTCCTGTCTTGTAGATTAAGATATACTGACCATTGCATTACTGTCACAAAGAATAGTCCTGTCAGACAAAACAAGATAATGCCCCTTATTTTGTTAGACAGAGCACAAATGAAAATGTGAAACATGCACAAACCTATTCAGTCATTTTTGATCACAATATTTCTTCCCTTAACTTTAGTAGAATCTAAAATGATTTAGAAAGATTGTTTACAATTTAGTCTTAAAACAAACAATACCCGTTCTATCACAGTCATTATGGCATTGGATTTTTGCTACTAGTAGTTGTCATAGATTTATATTTTACAGAAATTTGAAAAGTATTCTTTTTTTTTCATTTTTTTCCTTTTCTTTCCAATTTTTTAATTCAATATTTGTGTGTCTTAGGAACTTCTTCTTTTTAAACCTTCAATATTGATGGAAACTATCTTTTTATCTTTTCTATCAAGTATCTCTTTGATTTCGGTGTAATTGTCGAAGGTAAACATTGTTGGAGGCAAATGTGTTAGTATACCAATAGGAAGTGGTAAAAAGCCTCAAACAATATCATGGTTTAACAGTATTGAATTTATACAAATGATTAGAAAAATACAAACTGCAAAGAACCGCAAAATTCTGGATTTGTATGAACTATTTTTTTAATTCATAAAATTTTTAGTCACAATATTTCTTTCCTTTAGTTTAAAAGAATATAACTTTTTGTGAAGATTGTACCAACAGTCATATAATATGGATATTGCGAGTCATAGTTTTCAATTTTGACAAAATTATCGAAATGCTCTTTCTTTCGATATAAAGGCAATATTTGTATGTTTTCCGAAAACCCCCAGATATTAAAAATTTCGAAATGTTCTGAAACTATATTTTTTTATCTTTTTCAATCTTCCCAATTTGAGTATTACCTTCAATGTGTAAATAATAACAAAATACCGAAGTTACTGTTAATTTATTTTCTGCATATGCGCATTTCGACATCTTATGTCTCATTAGTGCAGATCAAACCAAAACATTTGGAAGTCCATAAATGTTGGCCCTTTCTTGATTATATCTCATCTAATTTCACAGCTTACAAGTGACAAACATGTACACATACCAACAATGCTTTAACCTTCCGCTTATACACATATTTTGGTTTACATATTTCCAATAATTTGGTTAAATCTGCACTATAGAGCTCAAGACATGAGTTGTCGAAATATACAGAAACTTAATTCACAGTAACTTTGGTATTTTGTTATTCATTTCAATTGAGGGGGATAGCCATCTGCAGAATTCAAATTTACAGCTTTTTGATATTCAGTATTTTGATTAAATTTGTAGATTATCTTTTAAGGCAACTGAGAAGGATAGAGAAAGGGGAGGTTTGGGTACCCATAAACCGGTTTAACCCTACCGCTGGCTGTTGCCGGTGCCGGAACCAAGTCCGGCTATCCCGAGTTCCTATCGTTGTCTATGTTTGTCTTTTGTCATTTTATTGTTTTTCTTGTGTAGTTCCCTGCTTGATTGTGGAATATGATTGTAATGTTCGGCCATTGTAGGTGTTTCCTGTTATCTTCCTTTCACTAACTGCTATGCTTTAAATCGAATTTCCCCCTCATAATCGCGGTTTTTTCTCAAGCTCTAACAGTTACATTGGTTAAACATTATTGTAAAAGTTTAAACTCTTCTTAAAATTCATAAATGACTGCAATTTTAGTCATTTACACTTCATTGTGGTTTCTTGAAGACATTAAATTTAATTTTAAAAATAAGATCGGTCATTTACACTTCATTGTGGTTTCTTGAAGACATTAAATTTAATTTTAAAAATAAGATCGACACGTTCGTGATTTATCATATAATTTAACATGATTTCAATCAAACATGTCCAATCTTGCATAAAACCTCTAATTTAGTATCGATACAATTATTTATATTTAATTTGTTTGTAATAGAAAGGTATCTGGTTACAAGTTGTCAATTTCTTCAGTCTTTTGTTATTTGCGGTTCTTCCCAACAGTATTAGACACTATCATATGTAGGGACAGATGGTGTGATACAGATATTGTGTACACATCACCGACTCACTTGCCTTCAAATCTTCCGCTTTAACAACATTTATGAAAATTGTTAGCAAAGCCTTAACCCTAATCACCATAACAAGTCGCCAATGTTTGTTCATTTGTTGACAACGTGCTTCCGTATTAGAATCAAAGCTAATAGCCATATTCTTATTTGAAATAAATAAACAAGACGTTTTGATAGAAGTCGTGTGGACATTGAAGCGCTAATGAAAGAAGGCAATCAATTTTAAGAATTTCTACAGATGGATGGCTATAAGGAGGCATATTAATTATGAAAGTGATATAATAGTTCATTGAGCTATAGAAATTCTAATGGAACTGTTATTATAGGCAGACGTCACTGATTAAGACAAATTATCAATTCATTGAATATGTTACTTGAAATAATTAAAATCAGCTATTAGCTTTCGTTTTAAGACTTTTGTACTATTTCTTTTTATTGGTATCTTCGTTTGAAGATCAATCATAATTAACTTACGCAACAAAACACAAGAATTACTGTTCCAATGTCCGAAATGTTACACTTTTCGTATTTTTAATCTGGATACATGTATTGATAAAAACAGAAAACGTATGGGTTTCTAGAGTCGTTGAAAACTATACCCACATTGTACATCATTCTAAATGGGGGGGGGGGGTNAGCTATTAGCTTTCGTTTTAAGACTTTTGTACTATTTCTTTTTATTGGTATCTTCGTTTGAAGATCAATCATAATTAACTTACGCAACAAAACACAAGAATCACTGTTCCAATGTCCGAAATGTTACACTTTTCGTATTTTTAATCTGGATAAATACATGTATTGATAAAAACAGAAAACGTATGGGTTTCTAGAGTCGTTTAAAACTATACCCACATTGTACATCATTCTAAAAGGGGGGGGGGTACTAACAAAATTACCGAACAGAATTGTCAAGAGCAAAAATCGAAAAGGCAAACATACACAGCAGTGCTAAACGATCGGAAAAATTATAAACTGCAATGGTCCTACTTTAAAATGATGAGTTAAACAGATTTTATGGCCCGCCAATCACTCTCTATTGCGGTAGTGTTCAGTAGAAACTCAACACTAATTGCTTTTTGAAAGGTCGTGTAAAAATGAATCTTGAATCCTAGTTCGGACTGAAACGTTTTTTTCCATAAGGGACTGATATCTATTAAAGGACTTTTTTATTAATTGTATGAGACGGAATTTTATGTGATGTCTTTGATATTTTGTATTTCAAATGTTGACATTGTCAAGGTTTAGGTCTCATTTATTTACAATACTTATGATGATAATAGTAACTAGTTATCTTGTACGTATGTTTACAATAGAGTGTTCCATTCAGCTATAATAGTACATAACATTCATGCAATATCAAATTCCACTCACATGAAAATAGCCAAATAACATAAGAATAAAATATGCTGACTGAGAATATATACAATGAAGTCTCTGTCTAGTAGGTCATTTCAAAAATATATATTATCAGAATTTGTAGACACGATATAGATTGAATACAGACGTTAGCTTTGCAGAAAGTAAATATACGGTAACTTTGGTATTTTGTTATTAAGACCACTTAAGTCGTTGCATTGCACTGGAGTTAGTATACGGTATTTTTTGTTTTTGTTTTTTGTTTCATGTTTTGTAATGAATAATGCAAATTATTCGAATTGTGTTCGTCTAAATATCAGCTATGCTTTGTCACCTTAGAGAAAGGTCTTGGGACAAGGGTAACATAAACAATAATTGAGATAAAATGTAGGACCAAGGCACGATATCTAAGTATGGACAAAACTGCTAAAACAAATTCCATTCTTCCTTCAAATAATAAAATACCGAGGTCAATTGATGAATTCAAATATTTAAAATTTGAAGTCAAAATATGAAAACTCTCACTTTTACGTATCGACTAATAGGTGTTACCTCTTCAATGCAAAAGAAAACTGAAAGAGGGATATTAAAACTGATAAGTGTAATTTTCAATCATAGAACAATCAATTGTTACCAAGTAACAACTAAAGAGAACGGCCTTTTCCTATAGAGAGAATATAAATCTATTCACCATAAAACACGTTATTAATGTTATAATAATCATAAATAACAAAATACCAAAGTTACTGTGAACTTTGTTTCTGCATATGCGCATTTTGACAACTTGTGTCTCTTCAGTGCAGATGACATCAAAACATTTGGAAATCCATGACCGAAATATGTGTAAACCCTGATAGACAACAAATTACCAATAGGGTCTAAATAGAAAATCCAAATTCAGCTAAGGACAGAGTTATGCAGGAGGGAGTTACTCCTTAGTTTTAAATAAAATTTTTAATAAATTTAGATGTTTCAAGTTTTCAAATGAAATCGGTTTCCGGTCAGCACCGAAATACTGGCTACTTGGTTGATGAATACCCTAGCGGACTAACAGTGCAAGTAATTAACTAAAGAAGTAACTGTAAAATTTTGTTTTTACAGATAGCCGTTTCTAACTTAGACGAATTTTTTTATATGAGTGATCAAAGATTGAAATAGATCTGACGAATGAATAAAACTCTATCGTTTCTGGAAATGCGGAATTTTTTATAAGAGTGTTTTTTTTTCATCGAAAATCTGTTTCTTCTGTGGTAAATTTCATCAACATCCTCTAAACTTCAGTTTAGGAACAAGGCCACATCCCCTATTTCAAGAGTATATTTTATTCATTTATGTCGAGTGATTTGCCATGTCTGGTTATGGGAAAGATGGTTGTATCGTTTTTTTAACATGTGCTAGCCAAGTAAATAACATTTTGAGCAGATTACAATTCTCGTTGCAAATAGAAGTGGATTTACATTTCCTGTACCAAGACATTACAAATCAAACACTTTTATTTGTCTGAACAATTTCTACACCGTGGTAATCATTTCACAGTCTGATCCCTCCATTTCTTCATCTGTACTGACTTCTATTTTTGGCTTCCGTTTCCGTAAACGATCCGCCTTTGGTGGACTTCGTTTCGTCAGCTTTATCTTGTCAAGTGGTTCCTTAAATGGCAAATAATTAATGTATTTTGATAACTGCTTTAGTACTGACCCCAGAATCGGTATTTTGAAAGCTAGCAACAATAGAAAAATTGAAGTTTAATGAATGTTTTTAAAAGACTTTTTGAAGTTTTTCTGTCATTTCTCATTCCACTATAAAACATTATTTGTGTAATATTTCTATGTTCTGATTTCAGTCGTACTGATGAACATGCATCGGTTATAACATTGTAGAGACTAAAATACTAATTCAACAGTACCTTATTATGCAAATGTTTAAAAATAAAATATATAAAATGAAAAAAAAATACTTTTACCAGTTTTATTCACATTACTACAAAACCATTTAGATATAAATATGAGATATTTATGCATAATTCATAATCCGTAGAACATTTCAAACTTTTATCCTGTTATATGTACAAAGAGGGAACACATAATTTTGTTGCATTATATATTTGTTGTGTTTTTCAATCAATATGTAACGATGTCGAATCAATTACACTTAGTGTTTTCGT
Source organism: Modiolus philippinarum (assembly GCA_002080025.1). Classification (NCBI taxonomy): domain Eukaryota; kingdom Metazoa; phylum Mollusca; class Bivalvia; order Mytilida; family Modiolidae; genus Modiolus; species Modiolus philippinarum. The sequence goes on from MJUU01001421.1 coordinate 19,636, forward strand.
CCTTGAAAACCGACTTTATTTGGAAGCTTGCAATATCTAAATCTTATTAATTTTTGTCTAAAACTAAGGAGTATCTCCCTCTAGCATAGCTCTGTCCTTAGCTTATTTTATCTTTTCTATTTAGATCTTATTGTTTACTTGTTCTCTATCAGTTTTTACCAGTATTTCGGTTTATAGACTTCCAAACGTTTAGATTTTATCTGCACTGAAGAGACATAAGTTGTCGAAATGCGCATATGCAGAAACTAAATTCACAGTAACTTCGGTATTTTGTTATCTAAAAGCAAAGTAGGCTGATACAAAGCTCAATTTGTCTGGATTTGACTCGTATTTTCCTCTGAGACGCGTGGTTGGCACATAACACAAACAGCTGTGTTTCAATCACAGGTTTTATATACAAAATATGATTTGTTTAACTTAGATATAGAGTAAATGAGTAAAGCACCAACCTTTTCTACAATATTGAAAGACGTCCCTGATCCCATTGACCGATCGTCCGTTTCCATGCCTTGTATAAGAAAGGTTTTAGTAATTTTGCTTGATTTAAGAATAGCATTAATCTGAAAACAAAAAATACACACTCTTATACTTTATTTAATACGCCCTATATTCAGGCAAAATAAAAATGAAGTGATTGCCTATACGTGAAAAAGAGGGTTTCAGAACTCGTTACTAGCCGAAAGATCGAAGATAGCTAAAATTGAAAAAGTAAGCTCCAAAATATATACAATGTACAAACATACAGGTTGTATCAGGTTTTGTTTCTCAGTCTCAAATATTGATATTTGGTCTTTAAAAAGTGTTAACATTCCATCTTAATAATCAAGAGTATTATAATGTATGAACTTCTACGCACAGTATACTTCATTGGAGCCATGTATGTATCAAAATTTCATAAAAAGTCATAACATGAATCTGTATAAGAAAGGATAAAAAAATCATTAAAAGAATAATTACAGGTTTACGTAAAGTGAGCAATATTCTAGCCCCGTCGTTAATAAATTCAGAAAAAACAAAGAGGTAAACAAAAGGAAAACCGGGGCACGAGCTTTGATTGCGACTTTAAGGGTCGGGACGGGAAATTTAGCATATATTTACTGCCTAAATAGGCTTTTTTTAAACACATAGAAAAGTTCTTAATATTGCAAGAAACGTGTCGTTCCTCCACACAATTTGTCTACACTGGTTTGCGATCAGATTTCATAATAATGACCTGACTACCTCTTATAGACAGGGCATTCCGCTGTTTACTACTTTGATGTACCCAGTCGGTTCTGAATACGGATCCCCCGAAACCTATCCATGTGCCATGACAAACAAAAAGATTGGGGTTATTTATAATTCAATACTTACTTCTTCATGTAGAAAGAGATAAAACACTATAAAAAATGCACCCTGAAACAGAGATATATAATTCAAGGTAGATAAATGTATTGTGTATTTCAGACATTTTTTGGCATTTTATATTTCTTTTGTAATTTCAAAATGTTATTCTGACCATTCTGTTAAAAGTGCTCACATTTCACTATTTCATTATGTCAAGTTTTCTTGCAATAGGGTCTGTAAGTCGTCATATGACACAGAGATATCACGATAAATTGAAACTTGAAAACGTTTCCCGACAAAACATGACGTTGCAGGATTATGACGTTCAACTTTTTGCTTGAAACGTCATATGTTTTCGTTAAAAATGCAACTTCCGGGTACAAATTATGTACCCGGAAGTTCAAAAATTGTACGAGACTTACAGACCCTATTGAATCGATGAGTGGTTGTTTATACGTTATGAGTGTCATCTAAGAGTTTTTCACCAGGCAACGGATGACAACAGCTGTAGCAACACTTTGTCAGTCAATTTTATGTTTGTTGACAATCATCAATCAATGGGAAAAGAGAAACATGGATGTGGCATCGTTTAAAATAGCAAGCTAAAACAGGTGCTAGGGGCCGTCTTACTCCAACTATGAGGAATAAGCAAAGTACACTGATGAAGGTCTCATGGTAACTTCAAGATGAAGACCAACCATAAAGGCGTTATTCCATTGCTTGTTTTTATTATGTACTTGTAGAGATTTTGTCTCATGTTCATTTGCTCTATATCCTTTCGTTGTTTATCCATTATCCGTCATGCTGGCCCGAAAACAGATCTTATTTGTAAACAAGCAATATCTGTATTTTTGTTTAAAACGAAAGGGGATCACTCTCGTTCACTTAGATAACACGTCTTATTTGTTCTCCATGAGATTTTAGACATCTTTTGAACAATGGCTTTCAAAACGTTTTCATTTGATCTGCACTGTAGATATATATTTTTTCGGAATATCCATCTGCAGATCCTAAATTTACTTCGGTATCTAGCTGTTTATGTAAGAAATGATATGCTTAAAGCAATAATTGTAACTAGAAACAAGTTTGGTATGAATGTCATGATTGCAGGACTCAATGTTAAATCTATTCTGATATATAAAAAACTTGGGACATTCACGTTGTCACAGAAAAAACATGCCGCCGACATTCATCTGTAGTTCCATATGATTCTATTTACCGTTTATATCAAGCACGAATTACACAATTAAGTGAAAACTGCTTTTACGCAGTTTCAGCGTTTGAATCTCTGATGCGTTATATGATTTAACTCTCTAGCTCTTGTATTTTGAGTAGAAAATTTCCAATTAAATGGCAATATAAATATTGGTATATATTATCTCAGACAATATAAATATAGGTGATATATTTTATTATATGTTAATAGAAAATAACAGTAAAATTTTACCCCTTCATAATACTGTCGATTTTCGATATATAGTCAAACTATCTAAACATTGTTCACAACCGTGTGATATGACTTTTGTATATAAACTGTTTCCGGTTTTTATCACACGCCAAATCCGTAACTGTATTTTCATTCATTTTCGAAATAGATTTTACGATACTCTGAACTCATTTTTTTAAATATATCTTTTGTTATAAATATCTAAACTATGCTTCATAAACAAATGTTGTCTCTACAAATTCAACGTTTTCAGGTTTTAATTCTAAATTGCGATTCCTGAAATTAAACTTTTGAGATCGCGTATAAAACTGGGGATCTATTTCTAGTTTGAAACAAACCATAAAAACATCATAACATGCATTTTTACATATCAGACCCATTACCAGCCCATGGTTAAAATCATCCCTCGAGTCTGTCAGCTCTCGGGCTGATATTCTGACCTAGGGCTGATAATGGGTTTGATATAAAAATGACATGTTATATTCTATTTATCTCAGTTAGACAAAGCTACGTTTTGCCTTATCTGATATTGATATTAACGTTTCGACTTCTTTGATTTTAGTGTCCTGAGCTCTATATTGATGACGTGTTTTCTCCCAATGTAATTCTTTATGTGAATTTGGAATGTCATGTCTTTTAGTTTAAAGGGTATGCGAGGGATAAGTGTTTTTGTTTTGCTAGTTACTTTTTCGCTTTATTTTGAGTTAATTCTTGTGATATTACAAACTACAACTTGTTCTACATACAGGGCGCTTATACATCAGGGCATTTCACATCCACACTTCTATGGAAATATCATTTACAAAGCGCATAAATTCAAAAATTGTCCTTCCAAACTTATTAATCC
>MJUU01001421.1:23759-37662 GCA_002080025.1 Modiolus philippinarum
TGTGGTTTGTTTCCATTGATTTATTCACTTTTTTACCTTTTCGGGGCCATTTAGTGCTTACTATATGGTGTGAGGTTCCTCACTGTGCTGAAGAACATATGGTGACCCCTAGATGTTTTGTTTTTTGTCGTTTTAACCTGGATATGGGATGTTGTCTCCTTGACATTTACCCCATTTCCTTTCTTTTTCATATTGTGATATTAAAACCGATAGACATGATTTGTTAAAACTGTACATTTAATGATAAGAAATCAGGAATATTTAAGTGCCCGAAATCATAATCAAAAATACAATTTTGAAAGTAATCGCAAATTTTGCGACTCTCAAAAATAACCACTATTCTTGGCAAGAATTGGTTTACAAGTTACGTTCGGATTGATGCTATCAAAGTAGTATTATAGTTAAATAGTTATACATACTCATGATCTATCTATTCAGTTTCACTTACAAATCTAGCATTAATTGACCATTTTTCTAGTTATGTCGCCCCAAATGTAGTCTAGACGGCATTTTGTTTTTGGTCCGTTTCTTTGTTATTATTTTTTTTCTCCATTCTTTCTTTCTTCCAAGGATTTTGTCCGCGTATTTTCTCAAAGATACTTGGACAGAATTCATTAATACTTGGCAAAAAGTTGTAGCACCATTAGAAGATGTGCATGCACCGGCAAAAATTTTCAAAATGGCCGCCATTTTACGTCAAAATTTCAACTTTGGCCGATTTCAACGAAAATTAATTTTAAGGTAGATTTTGACGCTGCGAACAACATGGAATCAACGAATTGGCTGCCAGGGGCGACATCAGCTATTGCTTGTAATTGCAAATCTAGTTATTTTAATTTTTTCCTTAACTTGTACTCTTTAATATACATACCTGTAGGCAGTTGACCAACGCATACAGGTACTTTAAAATAGTATCATGCATTTTTAACGATACAAATGCAAACGACCACACAACAGTTACTAATATAATCTGTGTCCACAAGCCTCGCATGTGAATTCTGCAACAGTAAGACATTTTCTCAGATATGTGACAGTTTAAACTTAACTTTTTTACTTCTTTGAGATAGTAACTATATTCTCTCATATCAACCCTTTTCCTGAACGAGTTCTCCTCTTCACTGACAGAACAATGTAAATGCTCCTGGTAAATCTTTTCAAAATACACTCTTGTGCGTTTTATAAAAGGTCATTAAAGAAACAGATTCTATAAATAAATTAAGAAAGTTTAGCATTAGATTTCTCACACCTTGTTGAATTAATTTTTAAATGTTTGAAAGCTCATTAGGACTCGCTTTTGAACAAATTTATTCAACAATTAGAGAGAAATTTTCTTTTTCATTTTGCGAAAGAAACTATAGATTGCAACTGCTAAATGTGTATCACCAAAGATATTTAATGAGCTAGTGTTCTTCCTATTTTTTTAAACTATGCTCATTTATTTAATGCATTTACAGTAGTTAATTGGTGTTGAATGTAATTAAATGAGTGTCAATTTTCGTGACACTTTGTTGATACTGTTTGCTTCTAATAGATCATATCCATATTTAGAAATGCTTGAACCAGGTTATAAAAATTCATGCTGGGTAAAAATTGAATTATTATTCTGAAATGACTTATAACAAATCTTTCAGTTATGAAAATAACGAGAAGGGTGATAAGGGCCTTATTTGGCCTCAAAAATAAGTATGGTTGAATTCTAAGAATGTTCTCATTGAAATGTTCTATGGGCATGGCTTTTCAGAAAACAGTATCATTACTCAAGTATTGATGTATGATTATTGAGTTTTTGACTGTAGAAGAAGGAACAAATTGAGGATTTTGTCACAAAAAGGAAATTTTGACCAATTTTGACTACTTTTTCTGTATAGGAAATAAAGAGCACATGCAAGAACCACAAAAGTATTTATATGAGAGGTTCAATTCATTTGCACCAATCAGTTAGTAAATTATCTAATTGGTTCTTGAATGTGCTCGACATTTCCGGGAAGGAAAATGTTAGAAAATCTGCCAAATTCGTTATATTTCTATGAAAATGCTCAAAAGTAGTCTTTTCATGACGTCATAACTGAGCCATTTGTGACGTCATATGTTCTAACTTTTGTATTTTTTCTGTAAATTGGTTCTCAACTTTGAAACGAACATAAAAGAAATTTTGTGGTGCAACTTAGAATTAACCCTTATCGCACCTTGTCCTTTACAAATAAATAAATAAATAAATAGATAAATAAACCATTTTCTAACATCAGAATGTTTTCTCGCAAACCTAATTTGGCACACAAACTTTTCGTTTTAAAAACAACGACTCGCATAATCCCAAACCTGAAGAATGATCACGTTAAATTATCCCTTTTCGCATATATTGTATTTTTACTTTTAGGCAACGATAATGCATAAATAGTAAGAAGGTTCATAAAATATACAATTGAAATACAATGAATAGTATATAAATTTTTGCAGCCATTTGATGAGTCCTATGTTTGCTCTCGGGAAACTGTCCATCAAAATTTATTCGAAATCCCTTTTTTTTCATTTTACTGTAATGATATGCAAGACTAAAACTTTTACTCACGTAATTATTTTGTTTGTTTTCTCAGTCTTTGTGTATGAATTTTCGTTCTGTTCTTTTGCGGTGAATATCATTACCATAATGGAGACCTACAACAAATTACATTAACAGCATGTAAACTGGATAAGGTTATCAAACCTTCTTTGGAACTAAGTTTAAGTTGAAAAATTTAATATAAGCTGTTTTTCTTTTATTTGACGCTTTGATATTTTAGATAATAATCTTTAAACAAGAATTAAGAATTCCATAATCCCTACTAATAAGTCGGTCCATTAACCAATTCCAATACCGCTAATATTTATCATTTATTTTTCTTGATACACACCTGATTGCACAAGCGCAATACACAAGTTCCACGGACCGTTGGAGAATTTTAGTGATAATAATTCACCTTGAAAACGAAATTTACTTGAGTTATTCTTATAATTCCTTATTTACACAGTAAATTTATATTCACTGGAAATAAAGCTCTTTTCATGAGTAAAGTGATTTTTCTCAGGGGCATTTTTAACAAATTTTAGATTGATGTATGTAAAATCCTTCTGAGCAAACACCAGAGTTTCCCGACATAGCTTACAGTTCAACACTCTGTTGGAAAATATAGGTTCCACTTTAGGTTGTAAATGCTGACTGTGTAGTGTATAAAAATACTTGTTAAAATGTACAAAATTATATTTTTCACATCTTCCATTCAATTTACTCTAAAACAATAAAATTAAAAAAGATCATAATCTTTACCGCCATTATTCCAAGTGCCGGGCCACAAAACAGCCATAAGTTTTGCCAATCTATCCAGCACCTGTAGAACAAAAAGAAGTACAAAATATTTACCGCATCAGACGATTGTTATGAGTATTTGTATTAAGCATTGGTATACATAACATTCTATACAAGATCAAACATTTCATGATAAAACAAATCATATATTTCGTTTTATACTGGATCATATATTTTGTTTCATACTAGATCATATATTTTGTTTTATACTAGATCAAGTATTTCTTTTTATACTCTAATCATATACTAGTATTTCTTTTTATACTAGCTGGATTTTTTATAACATATCATATATTTTGATTTTTACCAGTTCAAATATTTCATTTTATCCTTGAATTATCTAAATCGTTTTATAACTGATTATATTTCTTTTTTTACTCGATCCTGTATTTTTCATTATAATTATAGGTTTCATTATGAGTGAGTCTTGTATATCGATGGCTATCAACTCAAGCTGTTTAATTCCACAATAATAATTAACGAGCTTCAGCGAGTTAATTATTATTTGTAATTGAATAGCAAGAGTTGACAACAAGCGATATACAAGCCTCACGAGTTGTGAAACCTATTTCTCTTATGATAAATTTCATTTGTAAACTTTCCTGTTGTGTTCTCCCAATTATGCTAACTTTGGAGAATTTAGTTTGTTGTGTTTGTGAATACATTGAATATTGTTTATGTACTTAAAACTTATCCTTATAATGAACGTAAAGCCTAACAATAAGTTTTCCCGTATATAAAGTAGAACTATAAACAACGATAAGTGATGTAGATGTAGGAACTATGTCGTATTATAAGCATATTTACACAACAATCAATAGCAATGACAAGTACATGGTTCCACGCTGGTGACAAACCTGGGTATCTTTTCAGAAAGCTCGGTTGAATTGTAATTATAGTTTCAAACATCTATAATATAATTTCTGAATCAACTGAAACGCCTACTTCAGCTTCGTACCTAGATCTTTTATTGTATATTGACGAAGATGGACGTTTGAAATCTAAGCTATATGACAAGCGTGATGATTTTAATTTCCCCACTGTGAACTTTCCCTTTCTTAGCAGCAATATACCTACCTCTCCAGCCTATGGAGTGTACATTTCACAGTTGATTCGTTACTGTCGAGCTTGTAGTTTGTACAGTGATTTTTTGAACAGAACAAAAACACTGTCCCAAAGGCTGCTTAATCAGGGATTTGTTCAACCTTTGTTAATTTCATCCCTCAAGAAATTCTATGGCCGTCACCATAGCATCATTGTCAGCATCATAAATGAAAGTGGATTTTCAGCTAGATTCACGTCTTCCCGGATTTGACTACCGACTTTGACATTTTCCCGGATTTAATCACTCACAGTGTGACGGGTGCTGTTAACAGAGCAGGACATGCTTACCCTTCCGGAGCACCTGGTTTTACTCTCAGTTTCACTGGAGTTCACACTGTGAGTGCCTCTGTTCTGAATGTTGTAATTTCTGGTTCTGTGCTTTGTACCTGTCTAACGTCATTGTTTTTGTGTCAAACGTAATTGTTTTCTGTGTTCTCGTTTTTGCCCTGTCTTTGGACTTCGATTTTTGTGAATTTCACCCCTTTGTTCCTTTGGTATTCTACTGCCGTTGTTTCTGCTTGTCAGTTGAGTGAAAATGTTACGAATTATTTGTAATTAATTGTAGGTGTAAATATCTCTATGTCTGTGGTAACTTATTCCGATGTCAATTTCCACGCATCAATGATCTCAATAAACCTTACATCATTGCATCAACACAGGAAGGAAACTTAGTTTTAGCAATAAGATAATATATTTCAAGTGGTGAAAACATATTCAACTGTTTTGGGAGAATGAATTAATATGTGTTAAGTCACAAAGCTCATTTTTTTTCATTTGTTATCCTTTCAAATAAAATTAAAATATAATGCAGACGATATAATGGAATGAGCACGGGATTAAAAATAACAAAAGAATTTCCATGACGTGGTTTTGACCCGATGTGTAACCTCTAGAACAACCAATGAATATACGGCTGAAAAATTATCTAATCATATGAAAGGCCAATGAAATAACAGCATAAAAGTTAACACTAAGTGATACGAAGAATTATCTAATCGTTTAAGAACTAGATATTGCTGCCACATCACAAGAGAATATATCATATATTTCGTATTATACTATTTTATTTCTTATTATACCATATCATTTATTTAAACTACTAGTATACAATATATTTTCCTTTTATTCACATATTTTTAGCTCAAACATATTTTATTTAAATCATAACACATATATGAATAGATCTAAATTTTATTATCGATCTAACAAACATGTACTATTGCATATCGGACTTTTCATTGGCAGTGTGACGGGTGCCACACTTGGAGCAAATCATGCTTATTCTTCCGGAGAACTTGACGATCCCTAACGACTTTATTGGGGTTCACATTTCAAGTGCTTTTGTTTTATGGCGTTCTTGTGTGTTTTTGTTATTTATTTTAACTTTGTAAGTTTGTTTTAATTTATGTTTGATATGAATGAGAAACTTCGGTCGGTTATCTCCCTGTATCAAGTTAGTTATATTTAGTTAAAAGGGAGACAATTATAATTTACATATCAAAAGAAGGTATTGATATCGTAAATAAAATTATCTCCACTTTGAACCAAACAAAACTAGCTTGTTACGGGGAGATAACCGACCGAGGTTCCTTATTGTTGTGTTATTTAAATATTTGTTTTTTTTTAGTTTCCCTTTGACTTTTTGCTTTGGTATTCGTTTGCCGATGTACATATACAAACAAAGAATATACATTTATTACATAACAATGAATTATGATTTAATAATAAACTAAGAGCAGCTTATGTTAATCTGTCTTATCGTAAAAGGCCTACTTTACAATCATTAAGGACGTTCGCTGGTCAATTTTAAAATAACAAGGATTTCAGTTAAATGTGATTTTTTTTGTTAGAAAATAGCAAAGAAGTAGTTTCAGCCAAAAAAATAATAGCTTATCGATATAATTTTCATGATACAAGTGTTTCAAAAATGGCGGGAAATTGAACTCCTCTGCATTTTTCATAGGTTTTACATGAGCAATGTTTATCCAATAATGAATGTTACAAAATAACACCAATCGAATAATTTTTTTTTCAGAATGCTCCAAAAGATATATAAAATGAAATAATGGAAAAATAATAGTTGGTCATCGGGCAAAAAAGTTATACAGTATTTAAATGGATAAAACCAGAGAAATCCGAAAATGTGACAGGAATACATTAACATGTAAAGCGAACATCCTTAATTGTAATTAGCATGAAGATAGTTTTGATCCACCAATATTTTCGTGCTGGCTTTGCTCACATATATTCTTCTTTTCTTTATCCGTTATTTTTTAATATTGTTTTAAGCTTTTTGTTGTTATAATTTTGTAAATAATAAGAACATGCAACGCAACTGAAGTAATCTTGTTAAGAAAGTAAAAGTGATAAACTAACATACAAAGATGAATTTCTTAATTAGTGCAAAAAGGTCATCGGAAAGCCTTCAATGATGTAGAGGATCCCATAGCGTAAAACAACTCGCAAATGCCAAAAATATTTTCGAGATGATTTTTTCACGAAATAAAATGACCACGCATTCATAATAATTTAGCCAATTTCGATCTATGATCGCTATATGAATATAAGCAATCTAAACATCTTCCGTTCATGATTACAGTGTTTCTTTAAAATATTGTGTAATTCAACCTATAATTAAGAAAAACTCAAAGTATGAGGGATCCTGCCTTCATTTTATTCTGTGACAGAAGTAACTGGCATGGCAATTACATTAACTTCTAACAGGCCCTGACATTACTGCAAATGTCTATGATCGATGGCATCTAATATTACGGCTGTCATTTATCAGATGTCTCGACAAGATAAAAAACCCAAATTCTGAATTATAATTTAACAATAGAGTTATAACTAATCAAAGAACGAACTTTTATTTCAATTTTCAATAGAACTAAAAACTCGGTCAATCAAATTTATATATTTATGTCATTTCTGTACGCTAATACGCTAGAAATCGGTAAGCCAGTTACTGAAAGATCTGTTTGATATGTATTATTATATTCTATAAGTGAATAAAATTTGGAACTTTGGTCTGTTCGAATGGTTAAGTCAGACATACAATATACATACTTGCGCAATGTATTTGACTACATGTATTTACATATTTGCATGTTGGAAAGTTACAAATTACATGTATGTTTATGAGAGCGTTGCAGCATAAAGATATTCAATTCTCAAGACTCGTTGCTACATTCAAATTATCTGGACATGCTTATATTAACTCCCTAGATAAAAAATCCGAGTGCTCTACAGAGTAAGAATTTTCTGCTGTACAAAGTCTAAAATGTTTGCTAAATATTGAAGACTTTCCTACAATGAAAACTGATATGCAAAAATTAGACATTTGTTTGTTGATTTGTGTCAAAAATTACGAAATAATTATATATTTTATGTTTATTCTAACATATTATTTCATTATTTTTAGGGTATGTATTATTATTATAAGGGACAAAGAATGTCACCCTTTTTTCTGCTGTACCTGAATTTTTGTAGCTTGTTTTAAGATAATTGTTTCAAGTAAGAATAGTTGTAATAAGAATATTTTCATGCTTATGAAGAAACAAATGTATTATATATTTTAAGACCGTCATTTAACCTCGAAATTTTGTTATTAAGAAAAACACATCGAACGAACGAAAACTATTAAAGTTCACAAATCTTACATGTCCCTAGCATAATATCCATCACCCTGTGAACCCACAAAAGCTCCTACTAGTATTGCTGGAACAACTGAAATAGAGAATGTTATTATTTTTTGTAACTCTAGGCGATTTTGATTTTTTGAACTAACTTAACAGCAACAATAAATGAATGAGGTCTTTCAATATTTTATATTAATTCAAAACTTAGGTACTCCAACGAAAAAATTGAATGTTCGAATTGAATGAATATAACGGTGCAAAAAGATAGCTATCTGCTTCAATAATTAGACATTAAACTTTTATTTTCCGCAAAAATAAGATTATGGATAAATTAACATCATTAAAAAATTACAATTAGTCCACTTCCGGTATTTTCTTTTCTTTGCATTTATCAATTCTATAAGAGATAAGGAGAAACCGGTTCAAAAATTATTTGGAGTTACGACGCTTTGACCACTATTTACGATTAATAACGATCAAAATTCGAGAAAACTGCAAAAAACGTTAAAGTTAAAACTGCCGTGCACCTACGTGCATTAATGAATCTATTTGAAACTTTGCATTTAGAAAGTATAGGTTGTAATTTTAATACAACACTTAACGTGCGTCTTCATGCACCATGTCATCATTGTGTGTTTCTGCATTGAAAATAGATAAATCATCAAAATGTGATTAAAAAATTATTCGTTGGAGTACCTACAAAACTGCAAAAGAATATCTTTTTACATTTCTTGAGTGTGTTTTATGATCAACAAAGATTACGATAATAAATACTCAAAGGGAGATAATTCAAAATGAAAAGAACTGATAATTTGAAAACTTACCCCAGCCTAAGAAGTAGTATCTAACTTGTCCACCGGATTCGTTCGGTTCGCTGTGTGAATGGGCAGAATATGTTATGACAATATATAAATTGAAAGCTTCATTCATCAACCATGAATATGTAGCGAGGAAGAAATAATGTAATAATACTGATGTGGCACGACAGACTATCTGTAAAACAAGTTTTAATACCCATTGAAGATTGAAATCGGATTACATACTCTTTATTTTTCTTAGATATGGTGTACTTGTTCATAAGATTATATCTCATGTGTAAAAATTGTTTATTACTATTATCTAAATGTATGTAAATTCTAAAACCTAAGGTTTAACCCCCTCGATCGTAGTTTTGCCCTTAGCTATATTTGATATTACTGATTATTCAGATTTCGATTGGTTTTATGCATTTAAACATTTTTTAAATTTTGGATTTCCTTTGTTGGGTTCTAGTGCTGCTGATGAGGAATTAATTTCCGAAATGGCCATACAGCTCATTAAAATTTATTACAGTTGGAGTTAACATATGTGTTATGGTCACATCTTCATTTGCTCTATATCATTTTGTTAAATAATAGTATTATTAGTATAAGTAATTGTTAATCACTGAAAAATCTTACACGTAAAGGCCTCCCAAAAAGTTTATATGACTCTTACAATTTCGTAATATTGATTTTTAAACAGAGGTTAGTGATTAGAATAGTACACAACAATACTTTGAACAATTATGCAAGTAATTTCCAATTGTCTATCGGTTGTACAAACATGATATTAAATTAGAAAATTCAGTCAATTTCAACTTACGGTGGGAAATCATAATCATTGAATGTTGAAGAGTGTCTCCAAAAACAACCAAATACCTTTTCCTTGTGCTAAAATAATTTTTGAATAATTTAACATGACTTTACCTTTGAAGATCTTAAACATTTACTATATTTATGTACAAATCAATTAAACATTATATACGTTAAGCAACGAAAACAGGGAGCTCACAACAAAGCACGTATTTTCTCTGTGTAATTACCATGGTGAAAGCTCATTCTGATTTATCAAGTGTTGGCAGATGAAATACAATTACATATTTTTTAAATCACTATCTTTTCACTATAAATACCTTATAGTCGTAGAGATCCATACCGCACATGAACAATTGGCTGAGAGTGATAGATACAGACAGGTTTTTATGAAGTGATGCTGTGCACGATGACGTTCTGTAAAAGATGACGGTGAAATATGATATGCATAGTCCAATTACTGAGACAGAGTACATGTTTATACTATTGCACAAAACATCATTTAGACATGATAAGCCGATATTTTCTCTGATTTCTGGCAAATTTAACCAACGCCTGACCGGTGTAATAAAAATATTTCTCATCACTAGAGACAGAACAGCACACGAGAAATTTCCCGCCTAATCTATTCGGAACATAATTCTCGGTGTTTTACATTATGTCATTAGAGAAACATTTTCTACGACTTAATGGAAAAAGAGGGGAAACGGGGAATGTATCAAAGAGACAACGACCAAAAGGGGAGTAATAACAACTCAAAGCCACCATAAGATCTTCAATGAACGGTGAGAAACCCCACACCCAACGACATGTCGGAGTCGGTCCCTAGATAAAGAGTAGTCAAGTTCAGCGAAATAAACACCATCCTTAGACCCCTATAGACATAAAGTAAACTAACTAGAAAACAGACAAGACACACAAACATTTTGTTAAATACATTTTCAAATGTTTAAAAACTCGGCAAGGTTCGTTTTCAAACATTTGCAAAATTTATTTAACTCGATGTGAGAAATTTCATAATCAACTTAGTTCTCGTTGTAGAAACTATATATGCAAGACCTAAAAAATATTGTTTGTTTCCCCAAACCAAACCGACCCAGAAAAATCCCTGCTACCCAAAATATGTTATTGTCTATTTTGAAGAGGAAATTTTTTTTTTCTGCATTAAAAATTCATGTTGTTGAAATTTGTTGTAAAATTGGTTTCCTCCCAAAAAATAAAATAATTTCCCTACCTACCTACCCACACATGGCAGTGTCGGGTTTGGGAAAACAAACAATAATTCAATCTTGGCCCTAGATGCTACCATTACCTTTCACTGAACTTTACGTTTGGTTCGAACTTTCTAAATATTTTCTAAAAGGTTGTAAATTTGTTTTGGTGGATTCATTTGAAATCCAAATAACAAGTCAAGTATAATATGCACACTACAAGGATTAAAACTAGACGTCAATATTGCAAAACTAATGCATCTAGATAAATAGCTGAATTTGAAGTAGAACTAACTTAGGGGAGGTACCGACTTCACAAAAGGGAGTAGGTTTTGATACTCAGGAGGGATGGACATTCTCTGCTTCCCTTATACTCGTCCATACATCTCGACATATACTTTTTATTAACAAATCGAAACTTATGATTCTTGCTTTTTCTTCCACAAATTGTGTCCCTGTCAACAAAGTAAGATATTTATTATCCAATACGTACTAAAATGGGCGTATTGATGCCACCGTTAGTCTTTTCATAGCAGCTTTGAAATGACTTGTTCTTTGGGTTTAAATGAGTAATTGTGGACTTAAGCGTATAAAAACCAAAAGCTGTAATCCATGCATTGCAACAGGTCAGGTTTTTTTTAATTTTTATTATTTTTGTTTTAATTTCTTATTTTTTTTCTTTTTCAAAATCGACATTAACTTTTATTTACACCTTTACACCACTAGTTAAGTTAGAATGAAATTCTCTCGAGAAAGGTTTCATAATACCCATGTTGAATTTCTCTTTGTATTGAATTTTGGTTTCCAATACATAGATAGGAGTTCACTTTCATCCTTTTTGGTATTTATGATTAAGGAAAAGGATTACCAAATATCAGTCTAAAAGGCAATAAACCTAAATAAATTTTCAAAATTTCTGTGAACAAAACACTGTTTTTAGAAATGTAGCAAAACAGAAATTAGGATGTTACGAGAAAATAATACAAATTGGCCAAAGTACGTGACCCGATAATTTCAAAACAGTAAAATTTCATACTGAAATATTGTATAAGCAAACTTTTTGATTCAATAATAATTGATTGGTTTACATTTGTGATTTACTACTTACTTGTAATATAAATGAACAACAAGTGTAGCCAGACACATGACAGCAGAAGCAACGCACCCAAAGTAAGAGGCTGCATTCATTAAAATTGGTCTTTTATAGCCTTTATCCCACTACAATAAATGAAACGCTATACAAATGATTGCTGTAACAACCTTAATATTCTTTTTTTTTGTCTTAAATTTTGTGTGGTTTCTTCATTTTTCAAAAGCCTTACACCCTGTCAAAGACATTTGCTAAAGAGTTGGAATATCATCCATCATTCTATATGCACAAAATTAATGTTCTGTTTTACATTAATTGGTTTTGTTATTACATCGACGTAATTGTCACAATAAATTCTCTACGTAACTAAGATTCATTTAAAGATACATTAAAAGATATTTTGGTTTTTACGAATATCAAGTAACGGCCTCCCAACTTCCAATCCCCTTGATCTAGCATTAAGTTGTTTCATCTTAGCTATCGCGTCTGACTTGCTCCTGGCTACTATTTTGATTTCGGAAATATAGAGACGTACAAAAAGTATTCGGTCACTCTCTTTTTTTCACTTTACATGTGTATATTCTTTGCGAAACCACATTTTTCAAAAAATTATTATGGAGCGAATTCTTATCCGATTTCTTTAGAATTTGCATCATAAAATTTATGAATTAATCAATTTTCATTGTTTATTTCGATATAATTTTCTGATTTGTATTTTAGAAAACGGATGATTTAAACACAAAGTAAAATATGAAGTCATATTTACACTTGCACATAAAAGGATTTTCCACAACAAAAATTTTACTTTCTGTTTAAATAATTGAAGCTTCAAAACTACAATTTAAAAGTTTATTCAAAATTATCCTAAAACTGCATGAAATTATCTAATTAACAGTGAACGCTATATCAAAGTTGGAAAAGAAATGGCTTCACAATAAGTTTTTGAAAAACATCATTTTATATGAAATATATATTGAAAAAACTCGGTGACAGATTTTTTTTATACGTCTCTGTATATCTCGCATGAAGAGTGGTGTATGTATATCAGGAGACGCTTACCCAAACTTGTCTCACTCCAAAAGAAGTTCATGTATGTATGTCCATGTTATTTTTCAGAGTTATGTCTGTTTAATGGATTATGTCGATACATGTATGCTACGAGTCATTGTACTTTAAGATCAACAGAAAGAGGAAAGGGCTCATAAAAGTGCGTTCAAGTAAAAATGAAGTTTAGCGTAGATCCACTTCACGTCTCATTTCATGTCTGGCAAGACACAATCTTTGTTTTCTTGAAGCCATAGTTGTAAATTCCAATATTCTGCAATCGATAAATGATACAAATTCTACTTATTCCCACTTACATTTACATCATACATATCAGTGGTGACAGAGAACACGCCAGGTACTCTACAATGACATACAACTGACTTGCCATTATAAGCTATAACTTCACAATCATTGGATATCCATTTCCATCTCTGCTTTCTGTAAATAATACATATATGGATGAAAATTATGATATGTCCGAAACTATCCTTGATTGTTTATATATCATTGGTCTTTGCTTAGCTTATAAAAAAGGTGGTTATTCTGTTTTCGGACACCAAATAAAGACAACAAATACACATGTACGTATACAACTGCAAATTTTAGAGGCGAATTAATGCTTATGATGTAGCTTTTGCTTGATATATAGCAAAGAATTCCGATCAAACCAGTGCTTAAGGCTGTCTTGACTTTACTATGAGGTATGAGCGAAGCTCATTGTTGGAGGCCTCATGGTGACTTCAAGATGAAGAACAACAATAAAAGCGTTGAACTGTTGCTTTGTTTTACCATGTATTTGTAGAGACTTTGTCTCATGTGCATTTTCTCCATATCCCTTCATTGCTTACTATGTAACT
>MJUU01001421.1:37722-50075 GCA_002080025.1 Modiolus philippinarum
CCTAGATGTTTTGTTTTTGGTCGTTTTAACCTGGATATGGGATGTTGTCTCCTTGACATTTACCCCACTTCCTTTCTTTTTCATACAAATATATGAAGAAAGAAAACACTGAGCAAATGAGACAAACTGCTCGTGTCATCAGCGTTTCTAGCGTTTTTTTTTATTTTCATGTGTATAGTTAATCGATGCGATTTCCTTTGTTTAAATATTTCAACTTTTAATTTGTGGTAATTCTTTTTCATGTTACAAACACAACTAACAGATCTCACAAAAAGATAGCTTAAATATCAATACGTATATGAGGTTATGAATATTCCACATGCAATCAATGAATTAAAGAAACTAAATACGGTATAACTAAATACCTATGTTACTATATATTAAGTTTCTACAGATGGCCGTTTTAACAACTCATAATTGCAAATCAAATTAATTCATTTGACAAACCTTAAACCGAAAGATGTGTAATGGTTGATTGGGAACAACTAACCGATATACACTAAATGGGAAGCTAAAATCAGCTCAAGACAAAGCTTTACATTACGGACACACTTCTCAGAATTAAACAAAATTTAGAATTCTAGAGATTTAAGTTGTCAATTAAAATTGGTTTTCTGAAGTACTAGCTACTGGGTTAATGAATACCCTCGGGACTAAGAGTACACCGGCCGAGGAATTGACCCATTGGTAATAAATAACTAAAACAGAAGTTGATATAGATTTAAACTCTTCAAATGGCCATTTATTTGATGATACCAAATGTATATATCAGTGCTCATTGGCTGTGCAAACGTCTAAAGCAATAACAGGACCCATTGCGGTAATTGATTGTAAAACAGTTGTACTTGCCAAAAGGAGCCAAAGCTAAGGCAAAATACTCACAAAGGACAGATCTTTCTGCAAGGAAGATAATCTTAGTATTTAAAATTTTATATTAAATAAAGGAGGTAACAGGACGCATCTAAAAAGGCTGAAAATTACAATTATATACCACAATCTACCATTGAATTGCACAAGAAAAAAACACTCAACAAAAACCGAGAGAAGCATAAGTTGCTCCTGAATGGTAAGTGTGTCCTGCTAATTCATTTTAGTTCCTTTAGACTACTAGTATTTGATTTCTATTAGCTTTTAAGCATCTTTGGATTTTGATATGAAAAAGAAAGGAAATGGGGTAGATGTTTTCCAAATGATTTTTAATTTATACGGCCTTATAAATTAGAAAAAATATATACAGTTTTGTCTGAATTAGTTTCCATTAAAGGAAAGGTTTGTTTCCATTTTGTTTGTCTCCAAAAAAAATCACAATGTTCGGAATAAAAATGACAAGTTTTTTTCAAAAAGAATCCTTTGTAATTTATACAAAAACAATATTCTGCAAATAAGGAATTTTTCGGGGAAAATCTTGTCAAGGCTTATTTTCGTTTTCGGCAAGAAAAAAATGTTCTGTCCAAAACTTAGGACTTAAAAAAAGACTTCAAGTCCTAAGGAGATTGTATACGTACATTGTGCCATTCTGTGTTTCATGTCGTACTCGAACACATTCGGGGTTAGAAATGTTGAAAGTCTGAAAATGGAAAAAAATAGTAATATAGTTCATGAACCATTTGAACGTTAAACAGTCTAAAATACTGTAAAATTAAATCATGTCATTGAGTAACCCGTATTTGATAATTTTAATATTTTTTTTATTATTCTACAGTATTGATATAAAATGCAACAATAATTCTTGATCGAAATTAACAAAACACAAAAGGGATATCCATCAGGCAGCCAATAAATTTTAATTTATCCTTATAAAAAGTGGTTAATTCTTACTAATATAAATTCAACAAGTATGTAAAGTTATACATTTGACTAAAAATATATAGTAAGGTTGATACATAACCAATGTACAACTTACATTTACTATTGGAAGACGGATGATGATTGGTGTTGATAAATTATTCAGAACTGGCATACCACCATTAGCATGAATGTAAAGAGCAACCATCGGGCTATTCACATTATCTTCTTTACTTTTGCTGTTGATGATATAATAAAACAAAAAAATATCAATTATATAACAACTATTTTGATTGTTAGATAATTAATATATGTTGCGAAACAGCTTTCAAGGATAAGATAAAATATAGAGTTAGATGAGGTGTCAAAATATGGTAATATTAAAATCTAAAGAGCCAAACTGTTTCAAAAGTAAAACACAAGGAAGAAATTTTAAAATTGGCCAAAATTTCCACTCATCAGTCTATAATCAAGGTCGTGATACTTTATCATGTTAAGACCAAAAAAAGTGAGTGCTATTTCCTGTTAGTATGGTACAGAATCGAAATATTTCCGACTTTTGAATCTGACCCTCTGTTATCATTTTACACAACCAAAATGGAAGATTACATTTATTGATAAAAATGTAAATATCAACTAGGGTCCGAATCATTAAAAAAGAATTGTACCTATCGTTCAGTTTCCCACTGTCGAATGTTACCAATGCTTCTGATACAGAGTGTTCAAATACTTACTGTTATTGAAGGCAAAATAACAGCATATCCACAGTTTAACCTATGGGCTATTCATTTGTTACTTACCATAAATTTGTTGAAATATATTTTTCTTTAATTTGAATTCTTCATTTGATTGTTTGTATATTTTTAAAAACTTGATTTAGTACTAACAAAGTAAATAAGGAGAATAAATGGATAACTTATGTATAGTAAGGTGTGCTACGAGGGAAGGAATGTATATTTCCGAATGCCAAAAGTGATAAATGTCTGGATTCCAACCCAAACCGCTACGGCACAATTAGCCAAGCAGTCTCCAGTTCGTCAACAACTCCATATGACCACGAGCATCTCTTTAAAAGGTACTGGCAAATCCACCTACTGGATTTTCCGACGTCAATGGTTTTAAAAATATGATATTCAAGGAAACATATATACATCTCACCTTACCATACATATACTATCCATTTATACATAAGAGCTGCTTGCAATACTATTGTCCATCACTTATACCATTACCGTTGCAACAATTCCTTCTTTCGCTCTGATTTCTACCCTGTCTTGTGTATCTTCTATTCCGCCTGCAGTGGACAACGATTTGCCAGCACCTTTTTTTTCGTTTGGAGTTGCTGACGAAGTGAAGACAGCTTAGTGGATGGTGTAAAGGGTTAGTATAAAGTTATTTTTTTTAATATAGAATGTTTAAAACACAGCTTACGTCAGGTGTAGTATAATGACTTTTGTGTCCAATTTTTCCACGATTCATACGTTTTAGGTAAGGCGAATACATCGGCAAACGAATGCCGAAGCAAGAACGAGGAAAGGGGAATTTCTAAAATCATAAATCCAAAATCACGGCAATTCATAGCAACACGAATTGAGACAGTATGAAAAAGATAAAACAAATAAACAAAAATGAACAAGAACGCCACGAAATGTCACGAATATTACCTTTTATATTCATGATTCGGCATATATCGCTCTAAATGCCGGTAACGAAAGCTTGAGGTTTCCAGGAACACCAGATCTGTAAACAATATTATCAGACTGTTTAGTTTTAAGTTGTCAATTAAAATTTATTAATTAGCAAATAAAAAATATTGTATCATAAAAATTGTATTTAAGACTTAAGAATTCACATTTGAGAAAGACATAAAATCGAAGTGCATAAAGCAGAATTATTTATTTACAAAATGTCCTGTACTTAGAACAAGAAGGAGACATACTTTGTAATAAATAGTAAAAGTATTTTAGAAATGATATATATAGAGTCACAATTGGTTAACAACAATATTATACAATAACATAGATTATCAAAATACGAAACATGCACATCTGAATAGCAATAAAAAAGAGAAAGTCTTGTCTAGATCTGCCGTCATTATGAGCAACTAAAAGCAAAACAACTTTTGTGTAAAAAATCGTGTTGGTTACCTGGAACTGTAGATATATTTTCAGCCATTACCACATTTTCCATTAATTCTATACTCCCACGTCCTCGGGAGATGCCGTCCCTGATATCTTTAGAGTCAGGGAATTTAAATCCTTGGTACTGACTCACAGCTTGCATTGTTACCTTAAATTCTAAAAACAATAAGTTACTCAACAAAGTATGCTGTCAGTAGAACATTATAATACGACTTTCACTATGGTTTTTTGTACTCAATAACTCTTTGTATGCCTGTTTTATGTTTACTGTGTTCGATTATTTTATTGTTTACTTAAATAGCAACAACGTATTATCCGTTTGATTTTTAAAAAGTACACCTGATAAGACCTGAGTTTTCGAAATGGTATATCTGCAGATCTAAACTTATCCGCAATTGTGTATTCTAGATGACATGTTCTAGAATGCCTAATAAGAAGTAGGAGATGCTTACTCTACCAGTGCACCTGATCACATCCTGGTTTTAATTTGGGTTCGTGTTGTTGATCTGTATGTATGTTGCCATACCTATGTGGTGTCATTGTTTCTTTGTGTTGCTGATGTTGCAATTGTCTTCGGGTTATTCTTTATTAGACTAACTTACTTTACAAAACTTTTTTTTACTTAACTAAGCAGTAGAAAGCTTTTGATGATTTTGATTTTTCTATAAGGTCTTTGGAAGAACAAAGTTCAAACTGTTCGAAGTCGATAAACTAAAATGTGTAAAGCTGATAGAGAAAAGTACATCGGCAAACGAATACCGAAGCAAAAATGAGGAAAGGGGAAATTCCAAAATCAGAAATCCAAAAAACACGGCAAACTTTTTCCAACACGAACTTTTACAGAATGCAGAACACAAAACAAAGGAACAAAAAATGGAAAAGAACGCCCCAAACTTAAGCACTAGAAGTGTGAACCCGCTAAAAAACTTAAGGTATTATCAGATACTCCGTAATAGAGAGCATGATCTGCTTCACACGTGTCAACCGTCTAACTTTTAGTGAAAAGTCCGGTATTTTCACAGTCGGTGATTGTTAGTCCGGTAATAAACTCTGGATATACCCAAATATTCTCAACTGTGAAACAGAAACATAGCAACGGTCGTTAAATTCATGGTGATGACAATACAACTTTAGTAGTGACGAATGCAACATTGATTGAGCATATCCTTGATGTATAAGTGGTTACAAAATCGCTAAATAAACTGCAAGCATGACAACAGCGAATGAGTTGTGAAATATTGACGTCATATGCAAGAGTTTTTGGGAATATTACTGCCAAAAAAACGGGAAGTACACTATGGGAAGGTCGAAATCATCATGATAAGCAAACGCTAATCAATAAGGACGATGAACTACATGAGGGAGAAACTCCTTAGTTTTAAACAAATTTCCAACATATTTGATAATGCAAATTAAAAAAAAAATCGGTATTCGGGTCAGCAGTGAAGCACTGTCTACTGGATAATTTATTGTATTATTATTATTATAAAGAAACTGCAAGACAATCTTACAATGATTGATATGCGCTTGATTTTTAGACAAATGAAGAAATTTAACCCTTTATTATACAACTTGGGTAATTATTGTATATATTTTATATCTAGTATATTTACCAATGTTTTCCTTTGAGATGATGACATCTGCCTCGTCATACTTTTTAATAAGTCTGTCTTGGAAATGATACTGAAGACTTTTTGCGACGATATCTGCAAAACGTTTCATGACGCTGAGTAAATGGTCTCCCTCAACACCAGCGGGTTTAGTAGCTATCCATCCCTTGTCATTTTTGCCGTTTAGGAGATTGTCTACAGTACTGATAATTATCTAAACAAAAGAGTAAGATTCGTACATTTGGAGTTAAACCATGAAAATTACTAGTGTATAAGATTTGTTATAATATACCACAGAATTCCACAGAATAACGCAATGTTAAATGAAAGAATATGGAGAAAATGCACATGACACAACGTCTCTACAAATACATGGTAAAAAACAAGAAAAGGAACAACGCTTTTATTGTTGTTCTTCATCTTTAAGTCACCATTAGGCCTTCAACATTAACTTATGATCATACCTCATAGTAAGTTCAAGCTGCCCCTAGCACCTGTGCAATGAAAATTACCAGTCTAAAAGATCAGCTATAATATACTACAGAATTCCACATAATAACACAATGGTAAATGGAAGGATATGGAGAAAATGTACATGACACAAAGTCTCTACAAATACATGGTAAAAAAACAAGCAAAGGAACAACGCTTTCATTGCTGTTCTTCACCTTTAAGTCACCATGAGGCCTTCAACAATAACTTATAGTAAGTTCAAGACAGCCCCTAGCACCGGTTTGAGCGGAATTCTTGCTAAATGTCGAATAACGCTACATCCATGTCTTTTCTGGTCATGCATGTGGGATTGTCAACAAACATTTATTAAACTGGCAAAGTACTCTTACAATCAGTGTCATCCGTTGCCCAACAACGACACCAGTGTCTTAAGCTAGTGGACGGTTAGCCATAGGGTCTGTAAGTCTCGTCATGTGACCTGCGAGAATTCACGATAAGATTGCAATTCGAAAATATTTCCCGACAAAATGACGTCTGAGTATTGTGACGTTCGAGTTTTTGTTTGAAATGTCATATGTTTTCGTTAAAAATGTAACTTCCGGGTACATTTTATGTGCCCGGAAGTTACAAAATTTGACGAGACTTACAGACCCTATATCATGGTTCAATGTTCTGCACCTGCTTTGTCTTTTTGCCCTTTTGATTTCGGCTCTTGATAATTCTGTTCAGTAATAATATTGTTATTACCTCATTTTCTTGACTGTTTTGTCGTTGCAAAATTGTAAATGAATAAGATAAATAAACAGAATATTCAAGTATATGAAAAATGTAATATGATGTAAAGTGAACCTGAAAACAAACAAAAATTGAATACATATAGATTACACCACAAGATCCCGTTCATTACCATATTTTATCCACTAGAGATAGTTAAATTTTAAAATTTTAATTGCGAGGCTTGCCGAGCATTTTAAAATTTTAAAATTTAAATATCGAGAGTGGATAAAATATGGAAATAATCGGGATAAAGTGGCGTAATCTTTTTCTCTAACGATAAATGATAAACGCCGAGAATTGTATTCCGAATAGATTTGGCTGGCAATAGCACGGGTTCTTTGAATAGAGAAAATTTATCAAACGGGTCAAAACCGACTTAAACTTCACATATCATTAGAGAAAAGGGTTTTTGAATAAATACCAGGGTATTCTTCAATAATATATCAGTGTAAAGTAGGATGTTGGTGCTCAAGCATTCAAATCATCTGAATAAGGTTTAAAAGTTATGTTTTACAGCATACATTAAGTACATATGTACTAGCGAAACCAATTTTGTCAACCTGATTTTTAAAAAAAAAATTCTCCTTTGTGCATGTGGAAATATGGAAAGGCTGTATAAATCATATGTTTGTACTACCCTCTTTACAACTAGACCTAGAACTAATTGTAATAGACAGAAAACAAGTTTATTGTAAATACACAAAACAAAACAGTTCAGTAGTTGCATGAAAGGCAAACTGTTATCAATGACTGCCCATACACATGTACAACAGGGTTATAGAACAATATATCGGGCTGAAGTAAATATCTGGAGCTCTTTTTATTGGTAAAAAAATCGACTCAAGGTGCCTGATGTTGTTTATCAAAGGACCTATATTTATACGCCGTGCAAAAACACTTGCTTCTTGCATAGGCTCATAACAATGACATTTACAAACAACACAGGCCAAGCATTTTAAAAGCAAAGTACATAAAGATCAATGCAAACTGCCTATTCGCCATATTTAATTCATCGTCTCGAGCCTTTCAAAATGCCAAATATATAGGTAAAGCATCCAAAGCTTAATTTATGTGCCGAATATATGTAGATCTTCATTACTATTTCGGACTTTTTTTGTTGCTTTCTTAGTTTTTTGGGGACAAAAAATTCTCAGGGTTTATAGCTTATGTCGGCAAATACTGATAGTAATGGCATAGAATTACAACATCTTGTTTTAACATCTGAATTATTGATACCGGTCCTTTCTAAATACACTCCACTCGTTTATCTATAAGCAACAACAAACAAACACAACCGACTTAATTGTTCTGTAACCAGTTTGAAAGCAGAAAAATAGTACACAAAAATTATTAAGAGCGAGCCAAAAACAGCAATCAAGTTTACGACGATTACAAACACATCCCACGATATTTATCTTACATTATAATATGTTTTAATCTGGGGCCATTTGTCCTAGTATAAACAATACAAGATTGATGAGCAAAAGAATTATATAATTAAATGTGATCTTAGGATAGCAAACAACGGCAGTAGCATACCGAAGGAACAAAGGAGTGAAATTTACAAAAATCGAAGTCCAAAGCCAGGGCCAAAACGAGAACACAGAAAACAATGACGTTAGACACAAAAACAATGACGTTAGGCAGATACAAAGCACAGAAACAGAAATTACAACATTCAAAACAAATGAGAAGTGCTTCTCATACATGTAAAGGACGAGAATAACAAAGAATATAGAAACAAATACTCTTACGGTGAGTCTTTTGAGTGCTTAATTTTTACGTACTGAATTTTAAATTTGAAATTAAGCATTTATATTTCAGTCATGCTGTCTATAAGAAAACTGACATGGATATTTCTGAGCAAAAAAATTCATGTCAGTTTTTGGGTTTCAAGAAAATCTGTCATTTCCTATCAATTTGGCACTTAGAAAATTACCATAATGAGTCGTTTGGTAGATGCAATGTATGTAATTCTACGACAAACAATACAATTTTGTCAAGATATCAACCTTCTGTAAGAAGAGAACGGGGTCTTGATGCGAATTCCAGTGAATTATACCTTATATTTGCTGAACCAAAAACACTATGTGTAGGCACATGTTAAACTTATAAGTATTCATTGAAAACAAATAAATTGAATGAAGTTGCTGAAAAAATACATTTTAATCTTATCATGGTCTTGACAAGATTAACACAATCTTATTAAGACAGTGTAAGATTTTAATGTGATTTTCAAGATAACTGCTTTGAAGGACGACCAAGATGTGTTAAGATAGTTTGCGATAAAATAAGATCTACTTGTTCACTAGTTCAATGAGTTCAGGAACGATCAAGACAAATAAAATTTGTTAAGATCAAACAAGATATTGATTTGATCTTGTTTGATCGGGACAAATTTAACATATCTTTATCGCTCTTGAACGCATATATCTCGTTTGATCTTAATAAACTGAAGAAGTCTTGATCGTTCTTAAAACCATTTATCTTGATGTACGACTGGATTTCTTACACTGTCTAAAAAATGTGTAAAGCCTATCAAGATCATGATCAGATCTAAATGGCCAAACAAGATCATAACATATCTGCTAGTGATACACACGGAAGTTTTGTTGATTTAGAGTGGATTTTTTTTGTAATTTATTATGTTTTATCTAATGAAAATGAAAATAGTGCACTTCAGCTCAAGTATCTGTGGCTACGATATTTAATGCCTAGAGGATGTTCAGTGAACTCTTTTTTACCATATTCTTTGCCAAAAGTTTGCTGGAAGTCATCATTGCAGATTCACTCCATGATATTTTCTACCTCGGTAATTTAAAGAATACATGATGTTCCACAAAAGGTATCAGTTTCCTTTTATGTAAAATTCACAATTCGAAAAATCAGAAAATTAGATGTTACCTGAGAAAACGTATTGGTTTGATCAACAGTTGGATAAATAATCCCAATACGTTTAAACTGCTTCTCTCCATCATTTAACATTTCTTCATTCAGAACAATTGCCTATTCGATAATAATAAAGAATTATATATAGTTTTTAAGTTACATCTAGACCTGTTATATTTGTTTTGATAATTAAAAAGTTAAATTCTGCTCAAAGGCTGTTAAAAAACCTGAAAGTGGAATAATTGTGATGCATGTAAAAATGTATCAATTAGAAAATCGTCTTCGTTGGGGTAGGAATGGATCTGGACTCGAGTAGTTCTAAAAATAATCGATTTTGAGAAATGATCTTGAAATGTAATAAAATTTTACAGTAATAAAATCCTTTGGTTTGTATTGTGAAATGGGTCCTTATTAAAAATTATTGTTGAAGTTGTCATTCTTTAAAATGTTTATTTGTTCCTCAACTTTTGCTGACATGCTTTAACGTTAAAATTAAGCAGTCTTGCTACCTCTTCTACTAATGAACCCATTATGTATTAATTCTTTAAGTGTGTCATATGGGTCTTTAAATGATATTCCCATGAAGTATTTTCAATTCATAATAGCTATTTACACAAATTTCCTTTAGGAATAATATCATATTACATATACCTCAGCCTGTATATCAACAATGACTTCCAATAAATCTATAACTGTAGCTATATCTATTGCGTTTGTATAAATGTTCTGTGTCGTATGATTGAGAAGTTGGTCGGCAAGCTCAAGTATTAAAATTTCCTCAATATAAGGTCCTGACAACTCGTCCAATATCTGAAATAAAATATTAATATTCTTTAAATATTGATATTCTGTCTGGTCCTATCTTGAAAATGAAATTTCCAATATCGGATATAATTTAGTACATATTTATATATTTTAGATTTCATTTTTTTTTAATTTATCGATTACTTCAACACAAAGGATGAATGAATAATTCACCGATCGAAAATTCAAAAGCCAGGCTATACTCTACGACGATCCTTACGATGTTGGATTAATATATGACTAGATTCCTTGAGCTAGCCGGCAGTTTAGCGGCGAGCACTCTTTGACCCTTCTTTCAAAATTACGTTTTGCCTTATGCTTTTTCTGCTCCAAGATAGTGGTCATTGAGTTAGTAGTTTACCTGTTTTGGGTTTTATTCGCATGTTTATGATACTATAGGGAAACGGGATAGAGAAAGGGGAGGTTTGGGTACCCATAAACCGGTTTAACCCTACCACTGGCTTTTGCTAGTGCCGGTACAAAGTCCGGCTATCCCGAGTTCCTATCGTTATTTATGTTTGTCTCTTGTTTTCATTATTGTTTTTCTGGTGCAGTTTGCTTGTAGATTGTGGCTTGTGATTGTAGTTCCTGGCCATTGTAGGTGTTTGCTGTTTTCCTGTTTTTGTAATAATACCTTAAATTTCAAGTCTCTGAGCTCTTCTGTAATACAATCATCAATAGTTGGAGGATTCCATATTCCTTCATTTTGTTCTGTTCTATTACAGCTACGTGTTGCATTTCCTTTTAAAATGAAATTCTACTTTTAAAATAGATTCAGACAGACTTGTTGAAACCATTACCAAATCAAATATGCACGATGAATCATACTATTTTGGAAATTTGTCTTCAATAATTGCATACTCACTATCGACCAAGTGCGAATCGACGAGATCATTATGATAGTCAACACAATATATGCTATTGTTGAAAAAGTCATTATCATTGTCATAAACATTATTGATTTTATGACAGCAATAATTCCTTAATCGGAATCGCATCTATTGTTTAGACTCCGATAATGATCCCCTCGATTCGCACTTGGTCGAAAGTGATACTCTTTATTCTTTATTCAGCTCGTCATTTTTTACATTAATATCGAGCTCGAATGTAATAATTTTGGAACTTTTTAATTTTCATCCCAATGATGTGAATATATCACCATTATGGAAATCTTTGTGATGTTAAAGTTATAAATAACAATGCTTGCAATTTTGAAAAATATTATGATTCACTGTCTTCCTAATTGTTGCCTTTATCAGCAGTGAAGAGACATATGTTGTCTCCTTGACATTTACCCTATTTTCATTCTTTTTCATACAAATTGTCGAAAGCTATTTTCAGAACTTAATTTTACTGCAATTTGGATATTTTGTTAGTTGAATGAAAGTTTGAAATGGTCATAACTATTTTGTAATACATTTGTTCTCCATTTGCACTCTAAATATCTTATTTTATTACATACCATAATTTTGTTCCAAAGTCAATTTGTCGTCATTTCCCGGACAGGGTACGGCAATGGTATTAATTGCAGGTGTTCTTGCCCATCTGATATTTTCTACGATTTCTTCATTACACTGGGCTCCTGTTAAATGCAAAAACAATGCACTTTCTAATAAACTTTGAATTAATGTAGGGATTTATATGTATATTTTATAATCAAGTCTAATGACTGAAGCATCCTTACGAGATGAATTTTCTTTCACTCAATACTCAAAAAACTCAAAAGATGAAAAAAAACAATCCTGGTGAAAGAGATGCATATTATTACACCATCTAACGATATCAATGAACAACTTGTTCCCAGAAGATTTTAATACATAACCTCTACTACATTAACTAATGCCATGGATGGTACCTCTGTCCATGTTTCCAGTGCTTTATTCTTTTAGGCGAA
>MJUU01001423.1:12426-35850 GCA_002080025.1 Modiolus philippinarum
GGCCATCTTGAATGAGGTATGAACATAAAAATCACAAACTTTGAAGGAAAACATCTAAAGACTATTGTAGCCAAGTTTGGTTCCAACTGGCTCAGCGGGTTCAGAGGAGAAGACATTTGAATGTATTTCCCATAGGGTCCCTGTGTTAAACTGTGCTCCACGCTGGCAGCCATCTTGGATGAGGTACAAATGTAAAATCACAAATTTTAAAGCGGACCACCCAAGGACTAGTGTGACAAAATTTGGTAACCATTGGCTTAGTGATTTCAGAGGAGAAGATCTTTGAATGCATTTCCCATAGGGTCCTATGTTAAACTGTCTTCCCCTGCTGGCAGCCATCTTGGATGAGATGCGAACCTGCTGGACATATGTAGAAATTGTAGTTCTGGAAAACGTCAACACTTTTGCAATTCACATTTAACCTTTATCTCAAACAGTTTTTGAAATAAAAGTAAAAACGTTAAAAAATTGTGAAAATTCAAAGAAAAAGCGGCAATAACTCCTATGTGGGTTGTCAGATTTTCTTCAAAATTGCAGGACATGTAGATCTTACTATGCTGACCATATTTGTTATACAAACTTCACTTCTATCTTCTACCATTTTCAATACATAAAACTAAAAGTCAAGAAAAACTGAAAATTTTACGGAAAAGGGACAATAACTCCGAGACGGGTAAACAGATATTCTCCAAAATTGCAGGGCAGGTAGATCTTATCATGGTGATCATTTTTACTTCTGTCAGAATTTTGATATCTGTAATGGTTTTCGATTAATTTGCAAAAAACTGCAATTTACCCCTATGTTCTATTTTTAGTAACAGCAGCCATGTTGTTTGGTCTACGGACATAAAAATCACAAACTTGAAAGAGCATACCCTGGTGATGATTCAGGCCAAGTTTGCTTAGTATTGGCCAAGTGGTTTCAGAGGAGAAGATCTTTGAATAAAAGTTAACAGACGGACGGATGACAAGTGATGGCAAAAGCTCACATGGCCTTTGGCCAGGTGAGCTTAAACTAGAGGCTCACATGAGCCTGTATCGCTCACCTGGTGACTGATTTTATTCAATGTCACCAAGAGACCACCCATTAATGGCATTATTATCCATACTATACATTAGTTCACCAGATGTTACAGTTTCTGACATACATACTTAAGTCACAAGTTTTGAAGGAAACCACCCAAGGACAATTGTAACCAAGTTTGGTTCCCATTGGCTCTGTAGTTTCAGAGAAGATCTTTGAATGCATTTCACATAGGGTCACTATTTCACACTATGTTTCCCCCTGGCGGCCATCTTGGATGAGGTATGAACATAAAAATCACCAACTTTAAAGGCGACCACCAATGGACTATTGTAACCAAGTTTGGTTTCAATTGGCTCAATAGTTTGAAAGATCTTTATATGCATTTCAGATAGGGTCCTTATGTTAAACTATGATCCTTGCTGGCGGCCATCTTGGATGATGTACCAACATAAAAATCACAAACTTTGAAGTGGATCACCAATGGACTATTGTGACCAAGTTTAGTTCCAATTGGCTTATTAGTTTCAGAGAAGAAGATCTTTGAAAGCATTTCAGATAGGGTCCTTATGTTAAACTATGTTCCTTGCTGGTGGCCATCTTGATGATGTACCAACATAAAAATCACAAACTTTGAAGTGGATCACCAATGGACTATTGTGACAAAGTTTGGTTCCAATTGGCTCATTAGTTTCAGAGAAGAAGATCTTTGAAAGCATTTCACATAGGGTCCTTATGATAAACCATGTTCTTCGCTGGCGGCCATCTTGGTTGAGGTATGAATATAAAAATCACCAACTTTGAAGGGGACCACCATTGGACTATTGTGACCAAGTTTGGTTCCAATTGGCTTGGTAATTTCAAAGAAGAAGATGTTTGAAGGCATTTCAAATAGGGTCCTTATGTTAAACTATGTTCTTCGCTGGAGGCCATCTTGGATGAGGTATGAACATAAAAATCACAAACTTTGAAGTGGATCACCAATGGACTATTATGACCAAGTTTGGTTCCAATTGGCTCAGTAGTTTCAGAGAAAAAGATCTTCAAATGCCTTTCCCATAGGGTCCCTATGTTAAACTATTTTCCCCGCTGGCAGCCATCTTGGATGAGATGCAAACCGATGAGATGCAAACCTGCTGGACATCTGCAGAAATTGTTGTCCTCCATAAGCTTAACACTTTTGCAATTCAAACTTAACCTCTATCACAAATGGTTTTTGAAATAAAAGTAAAAATGTATAAAAATAGTGAAAATTCAACAAAAAAGGGGCTATTACTCCTATATGGGTCGTCAGATTTTTTTCAAAATTGCAGGACATGTAGATCTTATTATGCTGACCATTTTTGTAATTTAAACTTTACACCTATCTGCAATCATTTTCAATATATAAGACAAAAAGTAACAAAAAAAAAACGGAAATTTTGCGGAAAAAGGGCAATAACTCCAAGACTGATTATCGGATATTCTCCAAAATTGCAGGGTGGGTAGATCTCATCATGCTGATCATTTTTACTTTGATGTCAGATTTTTGATATCTGTAACGGTTTTTTAATTATTTGCAAACAAGAGGCTCTCATCAAGAGCCTGTATCGCTCACCTGGACCATGGCCGACATAGATAAAAGGCATTTCCAATAGTAAAAAAAAAATTATAAAATTTAGCAGAATACTTTTTTTTTCCCTTAAATTACAGTATTCTTATTTGGTTTCCATGGCAACTGAAAGATCCACCATCCATTACAACCCATAACAGAACACCATTAAAAAAAAATTGGGCAGGGGTTCCCCTAATAATCAAGATAATACATATTACTGAAATTTAAACCTTCAGACCACAATTCAAATAAAAATTCAAAAATTTGGGCAAAGGGTTCAATAAAGCCAATGTAAAACTATGTTCCAGATGGTGGCCATCTTGGATGAAGTACGGACCTGCTAGATATATTTTTTGGATGGGACCACCTAAGCACCATTGTGGGACCATTGTGGCTTAGTTTGGTTCAAATTGGACTAGTAAGTTCTGAGAAGAGGACCTTTGAATGTATATTCAATAGGGTCCAATGTTAAAACTATTATTCCCGCTGGTGGCCATCTTGGATATAAGCCGGACCTGAAAAACACCTTTTATGTAAGGGACCACCAAAGGACTACTGTGGCCAAGTTTGGTGCAGATTGGCTTAATAGTTTCAGAGAAGTAGATCTTTGAATGTGTTTTCCCATACAGTCCAATGTTAAAACTATGTTTCCCGCTGTCGACCATCTTGGATATAGCGCGGACTTGAAAAACACCTTTTTTGTAAGGGACCACCAAAGGACTATTGTGGCTAAGTTTGGTGCCAATTTGCTCAGTAGTTTCAGAGAAGAAGATCTTTGAATGTGTTTTACCATAGGGTCCAATGTTAAAACTATGTTTCCCGCTGGCGGCCATCTTGGATATCGCACAGACCTAAAAAAATACCAATTTTGTAAGGGATCACCAAAGGACTATTGTGGCCAAGTTTGGTGCCAATTGGCTCAGTAGGTTCTGAGAAGAAGATCTTTGAATGTGTTTTCCCATAGGGTCCAATGTTAAAACTATGTTTCCTGTTGGCAGCCATCTTGGATATCGCGCAGACCTGAAAACCACCTTTTTTGTAAGGGACCATCAAAGGTCTATTGAGGCCAAGTTTGGTGCCAATTGGCTCAGTAGTTTCTGAGAAGAAGATCTTTCAATGTGTTTTCCCATAGCGTCCAATGTTAAAACTATGTTTCCCGCTGGCAGCCATCTTGGATATAAGGCGGACCTGAAAAACACCTTTTTTGTAAGGGACCACCAAAGGACTACTGTGGCCAAGTTTGGTGCCAATTGGCTTAATAGTTTCAGAGAAGTAGATCTTAGAATGTGTTTTCCCATACAGTCCAATGTTAAAATTATGTTTCCCGCTGTCGACCATCTTGGATATAGCACGAACCTGAAAAACACCTTTTTTGTAAGGGACCACCAAAGGACTATTGTGGCTAAGTTTGGTGCCAATTAGCTCAGTAGTTTCAGAGAAGAAGATCTTCGAATGTGTTTTACCATAGGGTCCAATGTTAAAACTATCGTTTCCTGCTGGCGGCCATCTTGGATATCGCACAGACCTAAAAAACACCATTTTTGTAAGGGACCACCAAAGGACTATTGTGGCCAAGTTTGGTGCCAATTGGCTCAGTAGTTTCTGAGAAGAAGATCTTTGAATGTGTTATCCCATAGGGTCCAATGTTAAAACTATGTTTCCTGTTGGCGGCCATCTTGGATATCGCACCAACCTGAAAAACACCTTTTCTGTAAGGGACCATCAAAGGTCTATTGAGGCCGTTTTGTGCCAATCGGCTCATTAAGTTCAGAGAAGAAGATCTTTGAATGTGATTTCCCATAGGGTCCAATGTTAAAAACTATGTTTCCCACTGGCGGCCATTTTGGATATCGTGCAGACCTGAAAAACACCTTTTTTGTAAGGGACCAACAAAGGACTATTGTGGCCAAATTTGGTGCAAATTGGCTCAGTAGTTTCATAGAAGAAGATCTTTGAATGTGTTTTCTCATACGGTCCAATGTTAAAACTATGTTTCCCGCTGGCGGCCATCTTGGATATTGCACGGACGTGAAAAACACCTTTTTTGTATGGGGCCACCCAAGGACTATTGTGGCCAAGTTTGGTTCCAATTGGCCCAGTAGTTTTAGAGGAGAAGATCTTTGAATGAAAAGTTTACAATGGATGGACAGACGGACGGACGGACGACGGACGGATGCAAAGTGATGGCAAAAGCTCACCCTGGCATTAGCCAGGTGAGCTAAAAACAGAAATTTACCCTCATGTTCTATTTTTAGTAACTGCAGCCATGTTGTTTGGTCTACAGACATAAAAATAACAAACTTCAAAGTGCATACCCTGGTGATGATTCAGGCAAAGTTTGGTTAATATTGGCCCTGTAGTTTCAGAGGAGAAGGTCTTTGAATAAAAGTTAACGTATGGACAGACACCGAGTGATGGCAAAAGCTCACATGGCCTTTGGCCAGGTGAGCTAAAAAGGATTAAGTTTAATTGACATATTATTTGTCTTTCTGTGTAAAATTCTGCATGATATTTAGAAAAAATCCAAGCAATTTAGTAATTCCAAACCCATCAGGACCCTTTTGAACCCTCCTTCCCCTTAATGTTCTGGATTATTCTGTCCCTTGTTGACTCAAAATTTGTTTGCTAATTAATGTCCTCTCATGTCTCATTAAAGTACATGTATTTTATTGTAAATGGTGGCTTAAAGTTGGAGATAAACCATGGAAGACAGATGCAAATGGCCTAATCTCAAAGGGTTTAAAGTTGGAGATAAACCATGGAAGACAGGTGCAAATGACCTAATCTCAAAGGGTTTAAAGTTGGAGATAAACCATGGAAGACAGATGCAAATGACCTAATCTCAAAGGGTTTAAAGTTGGAGATAAACCATGGAAGACAGATGCAAACAACCTCATCTCAAAGCATTTAAAGTTGGAGATAAGCCATGGAAGACAGATGCAAATGTCCTTATCTCAAAGGGTTTAAAGTTGGAGATAAACCATGGAAGACAGATGCAAATGACCTACCGGTAATCTCAAAGGGTTTAAAGTTGGAGATAAACCATGGAAGACAGATGCAAACGACCTCATCTCAAAGCGTTTAAAGTTGGAGATAAACCATGGAAGACAGATGCAAATGTCCTTATCTCAAAGGGTTTAAAGTTGGAGATAAACCATGGAAGACAGATGCAAATGACCTAATCTCAAAGGGTTTAAAGTTGGAGATAAACCATGGAAGACAGATGTAAACAACCTAATCTCAAAACAGGTAAATGAGACCAACCAAAAGTGTTGATTTGTGTGAAACTTCAATAGTAACTATGACTTAAATTCATATAATACCATAATGGAAAACACACTCAAATGGCAGCAATACTGCAGATATGATTAAGGTTTCCACACAATTTTTTTCGTTTCAATTCACAATTTACAGAAAAAAATTGGTACTTCTGGTCCATTCCATCAATATTAAGGATCAAAGTATCTTTCACTTGTGTAAGAAATTCTATGTCTTTCCCTCTTGTTTTATTGTGATAACTTGAGAAAAGACAAAATTACTTACTCTCATGAAAGATATCCCAATCTGCTATGTGATCTTATGCAAGATGATCCTTAGTTTATCTTTGATCATATTTATATCATGAGCAATTCTAACTCTGAACGTTTTCTCATGAAGTATATGTGGGAAAAACTGACTTCTTATGTTAAATGATAAGATAAAATATACTTATAAAATGCTAAAAAATGATTTACAATACCATATAGATATTAATATTTGTGTATTGAAGGGAATACACTATGCACTTTTCTTGTTAAGATATCATAACTCTCTAAAATTTATAAACATGATATTTAATTGACTCTCTATTGTGATAAAGTTGTTAAAATGATGTTAAATTGAGAGTTTATTGATACTTAAAATCAGATAATATAGGTTATAAAGACATAAAAGACACCCCTAAATGTAGGTAATAAACTTGTAAGTTGTCATTCATCGATGTTTATTGTAAATACTCCAAAAATTGATTTGTCATTCTCAGTGATAAAGGTGTGTTTTCAAAAAAAAAGCAACCAAAAAAAACCAAACAAACAGAATTCAGCATTGAAAATGATCAATAATGGGGAAAAGAAAGAACAGAATTCACAGATCATTGATTTATCTTATATCCCTGCATTCTTCATCGAAATACAAGAATAAGATAAACCACAACTGAAAATATATGACACATTGATTCTAAACCAAAATTGCATGACATAAGCTTGAAATAGCCGACAGAATCAATTTTTACAAAGATACTAGTATTTTCATCTTGTAGAAAAACAATTTACTCATTACTTTAAATTATAATCCCCACATTTCTATTTTATTTTTGCAGCTAAAATTATTTTCAATTATGTTGAAACTGCAAAAATTCCTACTTGCACGTACCAATCTTTTAAATTAGGTGCATGCTTATCTACAAATCTAATTTGATATATGAAATTTTTTAATACAACATGCATGTCATTATTTATCATTTTGCCTTTTTTTGGAAGGTTGAGTTTTTTTTAAAAAGGCCACATTACGAGACAACCCAAAATGAATGGGTGTAGGGCTGATAATGGAGGTATAAACATTAATACCTCCATGGACTAAGTGATGATTTGATATATTTTCCTCCTTTATAGGCTGAGTTGAAGTGTATTTGTAATTTTCATTTTCAAATACAAAGAAATTTCAGGTGTATCTAGGTTAGCAAATAAATATTTGAAATACAAGTTTCCCTGTAAGGCAGATATTCATCATCAATTTCTGCAGCATCATGTACTGTTCAATATTTAATGACTTTTCGCGAAAATTTAAATTTGAAACTGTTCATGAGAAATTGATATGTATGTATGAAATTGACTTTCATTTACTTCCTTATGCAATATTTAAGAGAAATCATGATATTTGACGAGATGGTGTCATGTTATATGACAGGAAAGCTTTATACACCCACTGTTCAATATCAAATTAAATTCAATATTTAATGCATTATGAATTTCAGAAAATCAATGGCCATATTATATGCATAAATACACAACAAGACCATCATTTTCGCCTCTTTTAGCCACCACTGTGAATTATTGCAAGAAATTTTGCACATCTGCTCTTCAAATTTTCCATTCTAATCTATCCACCTGT
The DNA here is from genome assembly GCA_002080025.1 of Modiolus philippinarum. NCBI lineage: Eukaryota > Metazoa > Mollusca > Bivalvia > Mytilida > Modiolidae > Modiolus > Modiolus philippinarum. The sequence continues at coordinate 20,193 of MJUU01001423.1, forward strand.
ATCCCTAATTTGGCTGCTTTTGTGATGGGGTATATGCAAAGATTAAATTGTATACTATTTAGTAGGTCTTATGACTGCAAAATATTTACTGATTTATAAATTTCAGATTCAGATTCTCTCTGTAATCTGCAAAATTGTACAAACTATCGTCAAAATGATTTTTAAGTTATAAAAATATTGATACTTACCCATTAAATATTTATCCATCCCTTATAACTGTAATCACAATACCTAGAAAAGTAAATCACATACAGGTAATCAGTTTCATCAACTCAGGTAAAAAAAATCCAGGTGTGTAGATTTTTTTCTCATTAACTATTTGTGAGATGTTTGATATGAGCTTTACACTAATACGAGCTTGTCAACAAGATTTCAAATCAATAAACATTTGTTCAATCTTTTTAAACACCTTTATTATTCCCATGTAGAGTTGCATCTGTCTCCATAATTGAATGAACATTATTGACAGGTGTGATAAACCAATCAACTGATTCAATCAAGATCACATGTCCTGAATAGTGGGAAATATGAAATATAATCACATGTCATAAGTATTGATTAAAATCATATTACAAAAGGACCATGACTCAGTAAAATATGTCACTTTTGCATTTTTTATAAGAAAATTTGTAAGCAGGTCCCTAGCATATGGGTTTACAGAGCGTTGGATAGGGGAATCCTTGTCTTTTTGAATGATTGATTGATTACCGTAGTAAGAGGTCAACATGCAGTGAGCAACATAGATAATCAATCCAAGAAAAAAATTAAATAAAGAAGAAAGAAACAAATGTGGAAGGGCAACTTGAGAAACGATTTTTGATTGCCACTGACCAAAAGAGGAGAAATCATTAGGGGCAGGAAATTTAGCCTTCTATATGACACCCAGTGTGTCTGCTCTCCTTAGAGAAATAGAGAAGGGTTTTTATAATGCAATGTAGAGTGGTGTTTCTTCACACACTGTTGGCTACAATGGTTTGTGGTCAGGCTTTCCATATTGTGACCTGACTACCCTGCATAGACATGGCATTCCCTCCACCAACTGGGGATGTGCCTGGCAGCTCTGTAGCCAGAGCAACTGAAAACTGAATCAGGTGCTGGGTCCTGTCTGTTTGATGTAATCAGGTCATAACATGGTAGCCACAACCATTGAAGACTATCTATGGAGTGAAGCCATGCTTCTTGCAGTACAAAGACCACTTCTATATTTCTCAGTCATTGGTGTCGTTTTAAATGCTTATTTCATTTCCTTCCCTATTTCTCCTCTTTTACAGTGGTAATAAAATCTCGTTGAAGAGGTTGTCCCATTCAAAGTTAATATATTTTTAAAGCATTGGAATTGATTAACTTAATCTCATTCCGATATACCAAAAAAGGTGTGACAAAATTTATTCCAAATGATTCTGTAGATCTCTAAATGTGTTTTCCCATAGGGTCCAATGTTAAACTATGCTCCCCTTTGACAGCCATCTTGGACTTGGACAAGTGTTAACCTTGAGAAAAAGGTCTTTCATGTATACTGCTGATATGATGATTCTTTCCAAACCCTTTGAGAAAATTTGAGATTGATTTTTCTTCCATTGTGCATAAGTGTTTTACCAGCATACTAGGACTAGGAATGAGTTATCAAGCAGAGAAGGGGCAACTAGTCTTTGACCCATCTTTCAAAATTATGTTTGAACTCATTCTTTCCTTTTCAAGATAGCAGTCTTTGATTTATAAATCTACCTTTATTTTATTTGTTTGTTTATCATATTTTAGGGAAACGGGATAGAGAAAAAGGAGGTTTGGATACCAGTAAGTCTGTTTAATCCTACTGCTGGCTTTTGCTAGTCCCAGTACTCAGTCCAGCTATCCAAAGATACTTACATTGTTTATGTTTGTCTTTTGTCTTTTATTTGTGTTTTTCTTGTACAGTTCTCCTAGTTATTACGACATAGGATTACAATTTTTGGCCATTTTAGGTGTTTCGTTATCTTCTACTTTCCAATACTGTAAAAAAAATTTGTTCCATTTGACTCAATATTTTCAGAGGAGAAGACCTCTGAATGCAATTCCCAAAGGGTCCAATGAGTTTTCCCTTTTATGTTCTCAGTTAGCTGCCGCCTATGAACCTGGGAAAAATCTCTTTTTAGAGGAGACCACGCAAGGACTATTGTGGTCAAGTTTGGTCAATTTGGCTAATAAGTTTCAAAGAAGAGAGATCTTTGGAGAAAAATTTACACCTTATGGACAATGGACCAAAGTGGTGGCAAAAACTCAAAATGGCTTCAGCCAGGTCAGCTATAATGGAAATGTTTTACTATTGACAAAAATTCCATGGTACACATGAGTTACCTACACTTCAAATGAGTTTTCTGTTTTTGCTCTGATGACTGACATTTGTAAATTGAAAAATTCAAATATAAGGTATACAACTTAATCTTGTAAAAAAGATACACACTTGTATGTTGAAAGTTTGGTTGGAAATTGATTCAAAATTTTGAAGGAGTTTCTGATTAACAATTTGGACTAATTAACATACAAGCAATTTTTGGCTTGGTGAACCTGTGTTTGGGTTCTAGTGCTGCTGCTGAGAAATTTATTTCTGAAATAGCCATACAGCTCATTTAAATTAATTGCAGTGGGAGTTAACATATGTGTTACGGTCTCATGTTCATTTACTCCATATCCTTTCTTAAAATACTTATATATCAGTAAATCAAAGTTTCAAGTATAAGGTGAACATTTAGATCAGGTGAACAACAGGATGTTTTGACTAACAGTTTTAAGGAGTTAAAAGAATGAGTTATTTTGGCTTGGTGAAAATGCCTAGTAGAATGTTCTGCTAATTTTTCATAAAGGTAGCCCTTTAGCACTTAATATATTCAAACTGGGCTATTTTAGTGGAAAAATCACATTTTTTTTCTAACAATAAGTTTTCCTTTGACATTTGAAGAAATTCAGCAACACATAAAAGAAAACATCTGTAAAACTACTTGTTCACTTGAATTTAAGTTTGCTGTAAAAAGAACCAGTTTTTCTGGCAATGAACAAAACTAAATGACTGCCATTGCTATATAAGAGGACACATCAAAATGTTTTGCTATTTTTCTTGGTAATTTTTTATGGCCAATATTTTTTTCCTATTTGAATATTTACATGTAAATGTAATCTTATATTGGATGGAGGAGAGTATTCCAAGAAATAAACTGACAATTGATGTTCTAAAAATATTACAAACACATTTTTTTCGTATGCTGATATTTATATTGAATGACATACATACCTCCTAACAAACTATCATCAGTATTTTATTTTCTCCATCAGTTTAAAATTAGTTCATATTTGTAGTTGCATTTTCTCATTCTTTTCTGCATTCCTGAACTATCCAAGGATTAAAGTGTCCATGTCTGGTTAAAATTTATGCAGTTTGTCATCAAGAATTCTGTTTTTTTTTGGCCACATAGTCATACAAATTTTGTGCTATGTAGCATTAACTATGAAATTCTTTCACAGCTAGCACTGACTTCAAGTGGGATATGTCATGATCAAGGTGGATTTTTCAGTAACAAGAGGCTCCAAGGGGAAAGTGTCATAGCACTGACAATATTTGGGTCATCCATACGGTTTCTATATGGTTTTTTTTTCCAAATCAACCCTCTTTTCAGCTGGTTCCAAATTTTGTGTTGCATCCCACAAAATATTCATCATAAGTATATTTAAATCACTATATTTTGTGTATGCAAATGAATGTGTAGTATAACAGTCTCGATAAGATATTATTATTTCAGCCATTGAAGTTTACTTTCATCATTTTGGTTTTTTAATTAATGGTGATGAGAGCAATAGCTAGTTTATGGTTCCCACAAGACACAACTATTTAATATTGCAAAAAATACACACTAAAAAAATGATCATCCTGAAGCAAAAAGGAGAGGAGGAACATAAGCTTGTCACACCTTCATAGCTGTACTCTAACTTCCTGTTCATCATTTACATATGAGTTACATTTAATTCAGAACAATTACAAAGGAATAGGATAACATGCGACAATTTATTCCTTAATAACCTTACGATGTACAGCTGCTGATTTTCAACTATGGTTTCAAATATTTTACATTGTGAAGCTAAAATTGTGTTTTTATTTGGGTAGATAGAGTTTGTTGTCTCATAAACATTTATACCATATACACATAAATCAAAATTTAACCATGGACAGTGTAAAAATAGAATAGTCGATGTGTGGTCGATGCCCATCCTGAATGTACAAACAAATCCTATGTTACATTTACAGAATCAATGTTTGGTAAATAAATATAGATTGCACCACAAGATCCTGTTCATTACCATATTTTATCCACTAGAGAAAGTTAAACAATTTTAATTGCAAGGCTTGCCGAGCTTTTTTTAATTTTTAAATTTAACTATCGTGAGTGGATAAAATTATGGTAATAATAAGGATAATGTGGTATAATCTTTTTCTCTAATGATGAAAGATAAACACCGAGAATTGTATTCCGAATAGATTTGGCGGGAAATAGCATGGGGCTTTATTCAACATATGTTGAAATAAAAATTTATCCAACAGGTCAAAACCAGTTTAAACTAGAATAAAGGGCTACGCCGAGCGCAGCATGATATGACCCCAGCATGTCGTCCACTGAAATTTGAAAAAGTGTAATTTAAAGCGAGTATGGACAAACGAAAGAGCTTGACACAATTATTAGAAGGACGCAATAAGGAGATTGACCCAGTAATTAGCTGGACACAAACTAGGGAAAATAAAAATTAGCCCTTATGACTCCTTATGATTCCTCTTTGACCTTTTATAGCTCAGAAACGGTAAGAGCTACGCAAAATCTGTTGACATACAACTGAAAGCTTACATCAAGAGGAATCCAAAGAAAAAAATCCCATCGAAATCCAACGAAAAATAGAAATTTTAGGTTATCTGTAAATTTATGATTTTGGCCCCCTTTGGCACCTCATAGCTCGAAAACGGTAAGAACTATGCCAAATCCGTTGGCATACTACTGAAAGCTGACATCAAGAGGAATCCAAAGAAAAAAATCCCATCAAAATCCAACGAAAAATAGAAATTTTAGGTTATCTGTAAATTTATGATTTTGGCCCCCTTTGGCACCTCATAGCTCGAAAACGGTAAGAGCTATGCCAAATCCATTGGCATACTACTGAAAGCTGACATCAAGAGGAATCCAAAGAAAAAAATCCCATCGAAATCCGATGAAAAATAAAAATTTTAGGTTATCTGTAAATTTATGATTTTGGCCCCCTTTGGCCCCTCATAGCTGGGTAAGGAAACAAGTTACAAAAAATCTAATAGTAGAACACTATGTTAATGTTTCATAAGGATTCCTTTGGAAAAAATTGCATCAAAATCGGACTAAAAATAAAAAAATATTAAAGTTAAATTTTTGGGCCCCATTTATCTCGTGAACGGTACATGCCACGTGTTATCCGTTAGCATATTCCAGATTGGAAATTTTCTAAGGAGTTTACTGAAAGAAACCCCCATCAAAATCCGATAAATAATAAAGATTCTACAGTCAAATATGTGAAAACACCTAATTTAACCCCTTTTGAATAAACGGGTGGGGCCTCAAACCCGAAATTAAAAAAACGGGATTGCCATTATGCCAAGAAACCACATATTGAAATTTGAAGATGATCCGTCCACTAGAAATAAAGTTATGCTGGCCACAGACTGTGAAAACACCTAATTTAACCCCTTTTGGCCCCTTTTTCTTACACGGGTGGGGCCACAAACCCGAAATTAAAACCCGGGATTGCCATTATGCCAAGAAACCACATACTGAAATTTGAAGACGATCCGTCCACTAGAAACAAAGTTATGCTGGCCACAGACGCTGACGACTGCACCATACCATAATACGACCGCAAAATTTTTGCGGTCGTATAAAAATCACTAGAGAAATACCAGTTGATATACTGCTGTTGGAACTGGCAACTTGAACATTTTTGGCAATAACTCTGCCACTTGAACAGGTAGTAGAAAAGTTTACTCGATTAACCTTGACAATAAACCATTCTTATCAAATCTATTCTTGTAAAGTGATTTCTGATGTTGTTATTGTAAATCATATTATATTGAAAGACAACATTAACTTTTCTCATAAGGATGTAAAAACTGAAATTGAGAAAATTTACATTTTGCAATGGACATCTAAAATGGAAAGGACATTCGAAGAGGAACAAGTAAAGCTTGAACGTTCTTAGGTTATAAGCCTTGTTTTCAAGATACAGTCGAACTTCGATGGCTCGAACACCCAAAGGACAAATGAAAACAGTTCGAGCCAAAGGGGTGTTCAAAATATCCAGGTCGAACTATGTTTAAACTTTAACAAAGGGACCACAAAAAGGGTTCAAGACATCCATGGTGTTTGAGTTATTGCAGTTCGAGCAATCAAAGTTCTACTGTACTCCATGATTTAAAACATTACAAGAAATCAATTTAAAATGAATCCCTTCAGAAAATAAAACCATCAACTGAATTGGAAATTTCTTACTTTTTCAATGTATAGATTTAAGATCAGTTTCAAATTACTAAACTGTAAGAGGGCAAGGGAGGTAACTTATAATTGTATAAATGCTATCCAACTACAAAACTGTGATCCATAGCATGAAAAGACATACCTACCAACTATCCCTATTTATGGGTTTTTCCTATGAGAGAATCCAATCTGAAATTTTCTGAGACCAATTATTTCTTCCTTCCTCAACAAAATAAGTCATTGGATTATTGCATGAGGATTATAATGTCATGAAAATGCTAAAACAACAAGAAAGTGGATTTGAAGCCCACTTTATAAGTTTTATGGTATGTATGGAGTTGTTTCATCCATAACTAGAAAAATGTGAGCAAAGCTCACGTATATCATACCCCCTGCTCCCCCACCCCAAAAAAAATGAAATCAAAATTTTAAATACATAGTGCACAATGGCAATTTGTACTGAACATTCTGTGAAAGTTTCATTGGATTTCACTAAGTAGTCTAGAAGGAGTTGTCGCCACAAAGTTTGTACCCCTATGGCGGACGGAATAATGAATGGACGGATGGATGGACGGATGGACAGACGGACAGACACCATGATCACTATATAATGCCCTCTAAAGCGGGGGGTATAAAAACCCAATAAGCAGTTTCAAAAGCTGGCAGGTATGGAAGATGCTTTGGAGAAATAATGTTGTGTTATTTATTTTTACATTTTTAAATGGTTGTCATGGTTTATGGGTCAGAAATCCAATAAAGGATATACTCTTCTTAGTTTTAATGCTTAATATTTTCAGTTTGGTTCGAACCAGGAAATAACATAAACTATAATAATTTACTAAAAATATATATAATTTATTGGAATGTTTGTACAAAATTGTCTTTACAAATATTTGTATATAATATATAAGTGTAAAACCACATACACGTACATAATAAACATATACAAATCATTTATACAAGTGTAAAAATCTCATATACATGTATTTTATAAACATATTATGCAAATGGAGATATGTCGTGAAATATGAAAGACAACAATAACACTAAAAACTCTCTAAACAAATATAAACTTCACAACTTTAATAACCATATTTATAATAAATCTGGTTAAAAATACAACAAAGATATCAAAATACAAAATATAACTAACCAATAACCTGTCTACTTGTCAAGTAGCAGAAATCCCATAACTTAAGATTTTCAATACAAACTGTGTATTCTTTAAAATTGAAACTTCGAAAATTAAAGTAGAAAATATGCTCTTCAAATCCGAGATTTGATGTGTTCACCTAGCAATTCTTAAAGAAATTATCAGCTTTGTAAAGGTCAGCACTAGAGGGTTTTACCATTACTTTAAGTACCGGTAATTTTAAGTGTTTATATAGTTCATCACTTATAATTTAGTTGTATCAAAAAGTTGTCAAGTTATACAATTGATAGTCCTAATATGTAAAAGAAAATTCTTGGTAAAAAGGATTGACAATATAAATGATTGACAAGCTAAGTAACATATTACATGGTTGTAAGACCTGATGCACCTACAAAATAAGCATTAGCACTTTTTATTACATTGTACCACAGTTCTCCATATTATTACACAGTATAACCCGTTACATGTATATGTACAGTGTAAACCAAACACTTCAAAACTAACAGAACCACCCTTACTTCCTTTTAAGAGGTTTACTGTGGAAGTACTTTAATTCATGGACATCAACTTTTGTGGTTTTCATATATACCACTATTTCATGGTTTGGAATTATAAACTCAAAGGAAAAGTGCATTTCTTTGGAAACTTAATTTCGTGGTTTCAGCCAACCATGAAATCCACGAAAAATTTGAACCCCACGAACAATAGTATTTTCACAGTATACAGACCAGCTGCTGGAATGGGTCTGTATTTTTGCAGTTGGTAGTAGTTTCCATCATGTATATCAATGGGTTATAAATGGACCATAAATGGCCAGAATCCCTACTGGTTGTTGTATTTATCATTATTTCATGTTTAAGTAAATTCCTGAAGTGAAATTAGTAGTTTTCTAACTTTGATTACACATCTTTACTATACAGCTGGGTTGGTTAATTTGGAAATTTAATAGATGAATTGCTGATATTTTGTTGGGGCGCACTATATGAAAGGGGGGTATTTTCAAACTGCCAGCATAAGCTATGTACCCTTTTCAACCTGAAGTGATCCCCCGAGTTCTGAACTCAGCCTTTTATCAGACAATCATGTATATTCAGATCATCTTGATATTTAAATTTGTACAGCCAGGTTTACACTGTACCCAAGGTTAAGTTAAGGCTTGCTCTATTTATTTATTTAAGTATGAAGAGAAATTATGTGTTTTATTTGGCAAGACACTATATCTTAAACTAACTATAAATACACAAGTATAAATAACACAATACACATACAAGAAATTGAACAGCTTTTCTTTCTAAAAGTTTTATTATTGACAAAAATATATGGATTTGAGAAAAAAATAAGAATCTTAGGTGTACATTTGGAACATAAAACATTTTAAACACTGATGCTTGAGAATGTTTCAGTTTGAACAAATATTTAAACATGTTACATTTTTTGTGAGCATTTTTACATAATGTTGCATTCACATTTAAATATCACAGAATATTGGACAGAAAACTGCAGTGTTGACATTTTTTCTAATGATAAATAAATAAAAGCGTGTCTTGCATAAATGAAGCATCTTCTTCGAGTGGGTTCCAATCAGAAGTTGATTCCTATTATTGCATCATTTCTATATTTAAAGAACTTGTACAATATTTATCTCCCCATTATGTGAAGACAAAGTGTTCCTGAGACATGGCCACTGTTTGTTATTACAATATATGTTGACTTCATTCTTGTACCAAATCTGAAAACACACAAAATTAAGTCCTTTTTTCTTTGAGTTGAAATTATATTCAATAATGTTAAAGACAAGACTGTCACAGAGTCATTTAAATTGTGATCAGTAATTTCAGACTCTTACCAAAATTTGCCTTCATAATGGCAATCCTAATGATTATGGAAACATGCTCAACATACCTGCCAACTTTTGAAAATCTCCATGGGGGTTTTTATGCGAGACCTTCCTTTTCAGTCATGTGAGAGTTCGCGGCGTTTTGCGCGAAGTTTTTTTGTCTAATACTTGATGCTCTTTTTTATCAAATACAAATATCTAGGTGTTATAGAAGATTTTACTTTTTATTGAGGGAGGCAAGCCATTCCTCTTTTATTGTGTTTTTTTAGCATTTCTGTTGGTTCTTAAATATTTTTGGTCAAATAATCAGTTGTGAACTGTTTTTGGACCGTTTTGTGTTTTATGTTCTGTTAAATTTTAACTTAGTTTTAACTGTTAAAGGGAAACAAAAAGCAGTGCTTGCTGTTCATCATTATGTTGCTCTTATTATTTGAATTTAGAGTTGACTGTTTTGGGGGAAAATAAAGATTATAAGCTTGTTGATGAAACCATTCTCTCTCTCCTTTATTACTTGTCTGATGTACATTTACTGCATTTCTCCTTTTATTCCATTCTTCTATAAATAAAGCAAGCATTACATTTTTTTAATATTTATTGCCTTTTCTGATTCAGTCAAAAGAGTGGTGTTCTGGGATTTTGAGTGACCTTTTGTGCATTACAGTACCAATATGTTTGTTAACGTCGTTAAGGCTACTCAGTTCAACTATGCAAACTCTGCAGAACGGGGGAACTTGCAGCGACCTATAGCTAGTCACTGGCATAGCCAACCACGGAACTGTCAAGTGTGGTGCTTGCAGCTCGTTGTATCAGGGATTGTGACCCTTGATTCATAACTTAAGAACTGTTCACTATGATTGCCGGTGGTCCATCCAGTTACATAACTTTATTTATGTCGCCGAAGCCTTAAAATCAACAAAAAATCAACCAAACTCGTCATATTTACGATTGTTTACGTGCCGGCTCCAATCAGCTGTTTTTCACTCCAATACCGCGTGATAGATGTAACACCGATTCTGATTGGCTAATATCGAGAATATGGTTAACTCCCTTTTCGAGAATTTGGATTATCTCCCTTTCAACAACCAAAATCGTGTAAACAGCGGATTTCTTCAAAATCGTGTTTTATGCCAAATTTTTGCTTCATGATCGTGACATTGTGACAGAAAGTTAAAATCGTGTAGATCACGCCAAAATCGTGAAAGTTGGCAGGTATGGCTCAAATCTTCAAATTTTAGCCCTTAAGTCTTTCAAGAAAAAATAAAGCGAGCATGTGAAAATAGAAATTTTACTATCTCAAGTTAAGAAATATTTTTAACTCATCCCTATCTAATGCTATATGTTGAAAATCAATTTTTTTTCTAGAATGAAGAAATGTTTTTGACTCACTACCTTGCTGAAGGAGAATGTTTTTCTACCATGTTTCTGAGAAACACGAATATTCTAAAGTGAGAGTGGTTTAATAATCAACGCCCATTGGTTAAAAAGTTGTGTATATATTTATCAAACTTTTGAGAATGGAAGAGATATAGTATATCCTTTGGGATCAAGTTGATTACAATATTTCTCCAGTTTTGTGATTTTCAACATGCAAGCTTTAGTGAGCATGTTAAAATCAGAAATTTAACTATCAAGAATGGAGACATATCGTAATTCACAAGCAAACTGCAGGATATAATGTTTCTCTAATGACTTTTACTGTGTTTCAGGTGCAGATTGAATGGTTAAACTGTTGTCAACATTGGTCATATTATCTCAAAGCCTAGTAAGGATGACGTCACTAGACTTTATGAATGAAATGAAACGTTGCGGGAAGCATCACACAGAAATTTAACCAACGTGTGTATCAAAAATAATACGTATATTTAACCAACTGTGTTAACACGCTAACAATGGAAGAAATATAGAAAACCATTACTTACATGTTTTTCTTGTTTTCATATACTGTCTGTAACTGAAACAAAATAAATAAAAATAAAATTAAATCATCAACTTTGTTTAACGTTTAATTTTTGGTGTTTCAAATGTTTGTGTTTTTATCTGTCCTGAACAGATGTGAGTAACTGAAATGGTCAACTCATAAATCAAGATTTACTCCAATTTGAGTATTTTGTAGTTTTATTTGCAGTTTGAGTTATAATTTTGTTATTTTGCTTGTAATTTCAGGATTTTGTAATATTGTTCTGGGTGTATGACATTTGCGCCGATTTCATAAATTTTCAAATTTTCATTTTTTCATTTGCGCTGATTTCATTTGCTTTTTCAAATGAAACAAGTGTGTAACATGCACTATGAATTGGAAGAATATTTGCTCATCAAATCTGGAAATAAATGGTGTTGAAAAAGCAAAATTTGATTAATAGTTGCATTTAAAATGTTAATTTTCTGTATTTTCTTATTTCCTTAATAGTTAAGACCTGTTGTGAGCATTTCTTTTGTTATTCAAGACACTTTTAATTCTTGTAAATGCCTTGGACTATTCCATCTCTCTTTTGTGTGTCCTTTGTTTCTCTGGATTTCGACGTACTTCAACGAATAATTTACCTCATATTATTTACTTTACCCAAATTGTTTACCCCGAACTAACTACTTCTACCTCATTTATTTTTATGCATATTCATTCATATGTTCTATGCTTAAGGTGTCTTAGTGGTATTATTTCACCATATTTGTCTACTAATTGTTCATTTAGGTTTCATACATTAAGAAATCTAACAAAATAGCTATTTAAAATGTAAAGAAAGTTCAAAAGTATTAAATTTTTTATTCCGTATCACTTTTAAAACATTTTCAATACAACAAGGTGAACTAAAACAAATGTCATTTAAACCTGTTGCTAGATAAATTATGCAAGGGAGATAACTTGATAAAAAAAATTTCATACAGATATCACTAGAGAAATTAACATTTCTCAACTTATCCCTTGTATTTCAACAGTGACCTTTTTTTTAAAATTTTTTATATGTTAACTATATAATGATTTCAAAACACATGCAAGGTATGCAGAAAAAAACTTCAACCTAAGGGTAAACCACATACTACCCCTTTTTTTCAATGATCAGTGAAGCATGAAGTTGGTACCAAGGATAAATTTTTATTATAATTTTTGTTAAATTATACCCTAATGGGTATTTATATTATATTAAGTTTCATGATACATCATAGCATACATCATTCACAGAAAAAAAAACAAAAACTTCAGCTTAAGGGTAAACCTAAAACTACCCCCTCCTTTTTTCCATGATCAGTGAAGCATGAAGTTGGTAGCATGGATAAATTTTTCTTACGATTTTTCTTTAATTATACCCTAATTGGCATTTATATAAAGTTTCATGATAATAGCATACATTCTTCACAGAAAAAAAACCTTTAACCTGAGAGTAAACCTAACTTGGAACGAAAGGACAACAGATGGATTATCACACCCAAACACTATATGCCCCCTACTATCACAGGCAGGGCATAATCAATGAAAAGTAATTGTGAAATTATCTCCCCTTTCATACTTATGGACAATAATTATATTCTTTCATGAACAACTACATGTAGAATCCTTTGTATTAAGATTTTTAAAAATCTTTCAAGTGGTTTTAGAGGAGTTGCACTGTCAAGAAGTGTAGACAGACAGATGACCAGACAGGGTGATTCCTATATATTGCCCTAAACTTTGCTTCCAGGGGGTTTGAAAAAATCATTGCAGTAATATACTACTGTGGAAATGTGACAATTGTTGAATGACAAAGATTACAATATAAAAGTGGTTTTTTTCTTGGATTTTCTATCAAAGCTGTTTTTATTGTCACTGACTGAAATTTTGCCATCTCTGATTATTTGCTGCATAAAGTCTTATATAAATTATATCTAGTGGTTTGATATTTTCACCACATCAGTTCAAGAATATGCTACAAATACTTTTGAACAGGCTTCTATTTATATATGCCTGGTTCATTGGAGGAAATTCAACATCATGCTTAGTATATCTTATTTTAAAATCCAATCTTTTTTGAAGATCTAATATCCCCCTAACTGAAGGTAAATCAATCTTACTCCACAATGACCAAGTACAATAAATCTAGAAATCTTGAATCTAAGTTCACTTTGCCTCTGATGAAGGTCCTTGAAGGACCGAAACTGATCAGGCTACGTCACCACCTGGCACTATCTATATAAGTGTGGCAGCACCACTTCTTTTATTTTACAATGAATCTAGAAGTCTGGAAGTTAGTTATGTTTACAAATTACTGGAAACCAAAATACATGCAACGCTCAAATGTTTTACCACCTTTCTTTAATGGCGGTCCTTCACTTATCGCCATCCATTTTCAAAAAGTTACATAGTATCTATGTAACTTATTTCTTTGATATATCGCCAACCTCACTCATCGCCAAAATTTCCCTGGTTCTAAGGTGAAGATATAACGAGGGTGCACTGTATATTATTTAACCATTTCAAAATTAACTATCACTGTCAACGTTGAAATTTCTGTGGTCGGATAATTATACCCTCCAAAAACAAAGCTTGGGGGTATATAGGACTGTCTGGCCGTCCTTCCGTCTGTCCACACTTCTCTTAAGCACAACCACTAAAAGGATTTTGATGAAACTTTACACAAAGGAAGGACACTATATGGAGATGTGCATGAAGGAATATAATTATTGTCCGAAACTAGGAAGGGGAAATAATTGGACTTTGACTTTTTGTTGATTCCCTACGTATGGGTTACCTCGTAAGCACAACTCCTCTTAAACCACATAAAGGATTTTTATGAAACTTTAGACAAAGGAATGACACTATATGAAGATATGCATGAAAGAATACAATTGTTGTCCGAAAACAGGAAGGGGAGATAATTTGACTTTGATTTTTTGTTAATTTCCTATGTATGGGTCATCTCCTCGTAAGCACAAGTCCTCTTAAACCACTTGAAGGATTTTGATGAAACTTTAGACAAAGGAAGAACACTATATGTAGATATGCAAGAAGGAATATGATTATTGTTTGANGGAGGGGTCACACCCCGCAAGCCGGAGATACTGGGTCCTATTTCTATATCCCGGGGTTCCCTCGGGGTCCTCTGTTAGGATGGCTCATACTCCAAGCTCAGAGGATGCTGCAGGCCTATTCTTCAGCCGGGACCGCGCACGGCGGTGAAGGATTTTGATAAAACTTTAGACAAACGAAGAACACTATATATAGATATGCATGAAGGAATATGATTTTTGTTTGAAATCAGCAAGGGAAGATAATTCAACTTTGAATTTTCATTGATTCCATATGTATGGGTTACCTCGTAAGCACAAGTCCTCTTAAACCACTTGAAGGATTTTGATGAAACTTTAGACAAAGGAAGAACACTATATGTAGATATGCATGAAGGAATATGATTATTGTTTGTAATCAGGAAGGGAAGATAATTCAACTTTGAATTTTCATTGATTCCATATGTATGGGCTACCTCGTAAGCACAAGTCCTCTTAAACCACTTGAAGGATTTTGATGAAACTTTAGACAAAGGAAGAACACTATATGTAGATATGCATGAAGGAATATGATTGTTTGTAATCAGGAAGGGAAGATAATTCAACTTTGAATTTTCATTGATTCCATATGTATGGGTTACCTCGTAAGCTCAACTCCTCTTAAACCACTGGAGGGATTTTGATGAAACTTTGTTACACAAAGGAAAAACACTATATGGAGATGTACATGAAGGAATATGATTATTGTCGGGAAGCCGAAAGGGGAGATAATTCGACTTGAATTTTTGTTGATTCCCTATGTATGGGTAACTCCTTCATTGATTCCTTCTGCCATGATCTTTTTTTTCAAAGAAATAATTTAAAGTGTGGATATTGTGAAATCAAACTGTTGGAGAGGCACATTTTTTTTCATTGTAATCCTCTTGAAAAGTTGTTTTCAAAAGTGTTTTAATGAAATTTTTCTAATGCTTATGATTTTTGTGTAAAATGTCAAATAGGCTAAATAAAGGGCTACGCCGAGCGCAGCATGATACGACCGCAGCATGTCGTCCACTGAAATTTGAAAAAGGGTAATTTAAAGTGAGTATGGACATAGGAAAGAGCTTGACACAATAATTAGATGGACGCAATAAGGAGATTGACCAAGTAATTAGCTGGACACAAACTAGGGAAAATAAA